>JARYGA010008001.1:0-38902 GCA_030545235.1 Helianthus tuberosus | reverse complement strand
ATTAGATTCCTAACAGGTCTTATTTAAGTTGTAACTTAAACCGGTTTGTTTTAAGGAAAGGTTTACGGTTCGAAATCGCAAGATTAAGCGAAGATTAGATTAGAATGTGATTTAGACCCGACAAGTATGGAGACTTGTATAATATATGGGTAAACTAAACACATTCTAAATTTTGAAGTGAAAATGATAAGGTTTGACCCGTTTCGGTTAATTTATGCAAACTAGTTACATAAACCGTACCGAACGCGAAAAATGCATAACGGGTAACCAAATGAGTCATGAACATGTTCCACAAGTTAATATGCCTTAAATATGTTGTGATATCAGTAGGATATCTTCCATTATGCCCAAAACGGATTTAAAATCAATTTAAGCCCCGTAGGGGTATTTTGGTCATTTTAAAGATTATAAAAGAGGTTAAATGGTAATCTGAGGTTCTTGTGACAACCCTCAAAATCCCATGTATTCCGTACAATTCATTAATGATAATTAAAGTGCTTGACGACTGTGTGGAATTACTTTACTGCCTTCTGATATCTGTGTTATGCTTACACGTATTTGTTAATATACTAATAGTGTACAGATAGGTCACTATATAGTCCGTTATATTTTCCTAATTGTTAGAAAGTAAAAACGTTACAAAATATATAAATAGGACACCTTACGGATTAATTAAGCACTTTAACGGAACAACACCGAACCGAATAACCGGACTTTACCCGGAACATAAAAATATTGCCATTTACATTGTTTATCTTTTTCTGAGCCAGTTAGGGTCCCTGAATACCCTAACACCCGCTGTAATGCATAACACATTAGTAACCGGGTTAATCCCTAAACTAACTTAGTTTAACTTAACTAATGTCCTAACTACATGGTTGAGATTGAACCAAGACCCCCCCCCCCCTTAACCAAACCGTCCCCAAGGAGGGGACACCCCTTGTACTTTTGTGATTTATATAATCTTAGTTGCTTAATATCTTGAAGACACTAAATCCATTGGTTAATGATTATACACTTTATCTATAAGTTCTAGCATTAGTCCATCATAATCATTTCACCACTAAACATCACAACACATACTCTCTCCCTCTCTTTGGCTCTCGGCCGAACACACACACCCACATCCATTTTTTGGTTTTGATCTTCTCATTCCAAGCATATACAAGTGTGAAGGATCGCGTACGAGGAAGCCCGGTGCTTGCGGATTGTCAAGGACCTCCCCACGTTGCTTTTATCCACTCGTTTTTCGCCTAGTTCCTTCCCTAGCCTCGAGCTAGTAGTAAGTGACTCTAAAAATCTTCTTGATCTATTTTAAAGTGGTTAATAAGAGTTTCGTCGGTTAAAAATCGCTAACATATAAGATCACCTACTAAAAGTCTAGTAAAGTGATGAACAAGGTGGTTAAAGGATGAATGTTAGTGTAAATCATGTAGATCTTGTGTGATTATGATGATTGGCTGATTATCTGATGTTGTGCTGAATAATATTAGTATGTGATGTTGTTGTGGTCACTAAACTTGTTAACGGAATCGATCGGACACGATTCAGAAGGTTAAACACTGAAAATCAGAAGCTGTCCAAGTTTTACAGCCAACTTCAGTTGGCTGTAAACAGGTCTTAAACTCAACGAAAAATCGATATTTTGAATCTAAAATATGTTATTATGAAATACGGTTCTAATGGCACCGGAATAGTAATTTTTGGACTCCGTTTACTATTTTTAAAGTGTTAATTTGTAACAGCAACTTAAGCTGAATTTTGACAGCAATAAATGGGTGTCGTACTTTCAGTCATAACCTGAGTTTTGTGATGAATCGGACCATGAAATTTGTATAGTAGATAACAAACTATGTATTTGTAATTACCCCACTGGAATTTCGTAAATCGGACACTCGATGAATTTTTAATAAATTTTTCCCTGGACTGTGGTCAGAAATACATAAATCTGAGTTCATTCCGGAATATGAATTTTTATAAAATATTGGTAATGAAACGGACCCCGATATTTTTACACAATAAAATATGGGACGTTTAAGACATCCTGTAAAAATTTTGGAATTTTTGGAATAATTTAACTATTTTATTAAAATGTCCGAACACAGCCGGTTTTGAATATAAATGCTGAATTGAGATAAGTTGTGACTTGCGTGTCTAAATGTCGAGTATGCTATACGTGAATGATCTAACATGTTATGTGCATTATCGTATGTTTGATTTTGAGTGGGGAATGGACGGGAAACTTAGATGGGCATAAACCGTTAAAACGATGCATGCTGTGTGATAGATACGTGTAGGAACTTTGTGTTCTATTTGAAAGCCACTAAATGACTAACTGGTAAATTATATTAGGACGTGATTTATCGACCTTGACTGTTAGCTATATTGAGAATCTAATCGAGCAAACCGAGGTGAGTTCACACTTTCTAAGGCATGGGATTCCCGGTGGTTTGGGAATGGGTTAAAGAATTAAAATGGAATCTACATATCCTCCTTGGGTAGGATATGTACGGCCATCCTCCTTGGGTAGGATGCCAATATTAATCCTACGAATTCTCCTGGTGCAGAATACGTACGTTCGTCCTCCTGGTGCAGGACAACAACCTTAAAACTATCTAGACAAAACTCTATCATGAAGTCCCACAATTTATATCGACTTAATCGCCGAGGCCAATGGCGAGCGGGTCATTAGTTAATAGCGCTATTAGGTTTAACAAACCCTCACACCGTGCCAGTCGGACGGGCGTGTACTAATGGACTATGGCAGACTGTCAGTGATGATAGACACTGATATAGGGCACAACTTATTTGCGTAGCAGTCGATATCATACCGTCTAGTAGTTCAAACGGGGAAAACCCCCACTGATCATGGTTATGGATTGGGTAAAGAAAAAGGAAATGGTTAAACATACTTTCAACTACGGGGTAACCTCCACGGCAAATAAGCCAACGAAAGTGAAACCACGTTTTTCAGAAATAACTTAAAACTAAACAACCAAACGTGAACTCACTCAACTTTGTTGTTGACTAGTTGTTACATGCCTTACAGGTCGCTAAACACTTGGAGCTTGCACGAGGAAGGAGTCGTTGTGGTGTACGGACGGTTATGTTCCGTGCTTAATGTCTAAATCCTTATGAACTTACTAAACTTGCGTTTTGAAACTTTAACTTATGAACTATGGACTTATGCTTTTGGATTTACTTTTATGCTTCCGCTGTTATCTTAAAAATCGGTTACCTTCTTTAGGTCACCAATCGTATTGTAGTTGGTTTCATTTACTTAATTGTGTTGTTCAATATGATTGGTGGCTCGATCCTGGTCACGTCACGCCTCCAAGCGGTGATACTCCGCATGGTGGATTTTGGGGGTGTGATAGATTGGTATCAGAGCCATTGGTTATAATGAACTTGGTTTTTAAAAAGGGAAAAAGTTTTTGATAAAACCAGACTATAACCAGTACAGTGCTCAACGATCCACAACGACGCTTCGCTCCACGTGCAAGACTCGACACCATAAGTGGTATGATTTATGTTATATTGTCGGTTAGATAGTTCTCACTGTGCAGTAGATAATGTGATAATTGCTATTTGAACCTTGTGTGCTTACTCTCTAATATCGTCCCACACTCACGCACTTTCGCGACACTTTCCTCACTTACGTTGCTTCATTATGAAGATCATGAGCGGACGCGGAGGACGTATCAACCTCACTCAAGCCCAGTTGACGGCTTTGATCAATGAACGAGTTGCGGAGGCACTCGCAGCTAACCCTGCGGGAGGTATAACCTGCCATATCAACCCACCTTAGGACGTTTAGATCCTACCTTCGCAAACCAACCCTCGTGCTTAACCTTATCTTTATTCGCGCGCAACAGGTCAACATGCTCAACCTCCTGTGTGCACGTTTAAGACGTTCATGGACTGCCGACCTACCACTTTCAGTGGCACCGGAGGACCAGTGGGCCTTCTTCACTGGTTTGAAAAGCTTGAGTCTGTTTTCGAGATGTGCGAATGCCCCGAAGACCGTAGGGTGAAATATGCTACCGGAACACTTGAAGGAGCTGCGTTAACCTGGTGGAAGGCACAGGTTCAACTACTAGGACTGGCAGTTGCTAATGCCACGCCCTGGAATGGTTTCAAAGAGCTGATCAAAGAGGAGTACTGTAGTCGGGATGACATCCACAAGCTAGAAGTGGAATTTTACAATCTGAAGATGACGGGGTCTGAGATTGAGGCGTATACTAAGAGGTCAAACGAGTTGGCCATCCTGTGTCCAACTATGGTGGACCCTCCCATCAAACGTATTGAGTTGTACCTCAAGGGCCTTGTACCAGAAATTCAAAGTCACGTGACTTCAGCCAACCTGGGTACCATACAGCAAGTTATCAAGTTGGCTCATCGTCTCACCGACCAGGCGGTGGAGCAAAACAGGCTACCCAAACGTATCAGTGCCACAGCTACTTCTGATGCACCTACCGATAACAAGCGAAAATGGGATGGGAACTCCGGAAAGGGTTCTACTTCAGTTCAGTCTCAGCAGCGAAAGACTGATGACTACCAGAGTCCTGGTCAGCAATCTTCTGGTAACCAAGGGCAGGGTGGATACCGAGGGAACTACCCCAAGTGCAACCGGTGCAACAAACATCACAGCGGGCAGTGCAACAAAGGTCGCTGTCAGAGATGTCAAAAGCTGGGTCATGAAGCTAAGGATTGCAGGAGCCCGCGTCCTGCAAATCAGAATCGCCAACAGCAACAAGCTCCACAGAACCACCAGCAGCAGCATCAACAGGGAAATAAAGGATGCTTTCAGTGTGGCGCCGAAGGCCACTTTAAGAAAAACTGCCCCCAGCTGAACCAAAACCAGAACAATAACCAAGGAAATGGGAACCACAATGGGAATAACAATGGAGGCAACAATGGAGGCGGCAATGGGGGAAACAACAATGGCAATGGGGCAAGAGGTCGTGCTTTCGTGATTGGTCAGGGTGATGCAAGGAACGATTCCAACGTTGTGATGGGTAAGTTTCTTCTGGACGACTTCTTTGTTACTGTTTTATTCGATTCGGGTGCCGATACTAGTTATGTGTCCTTAAAAGTTAGCCAAATGCTTAAGCGTACTCCAACACTTTTGAACACCAAACACGCGGTAGAGCTAGCAAATGGTAAAAGTCTTGAAGCCACACACGTAGTTAAAGGTTGTAACCTCGCCTTAGCTGGTCAGACTTTCCCTATCGATCTTATTCCTATCACACTTGGTAGTTTCGTCGTCGTTATTGGGATGGATTGGCTATCTCATCACCAAGCGGAGATTGTTTGCAAGGAGAAAATCGTCCGCATTCCTCGTTCTGATAAAGAACCCCTCGTGATTCGTGGCGACAAGAGTGGCGCTGTCGAAGGCATCATCTCCTTCCTTAAGGCCCAGAAGTGTTTGCGAAAGGGCCACACTGCCATTCTAGCACTCGTTACTGACACATCCACGGGAGAGAAGAGAATTGAAGACATCCCTATTGTGCACGATTTTCCCGAGGTATTTCCTGAGGAATTACCTGGTCTTCCGCCTCACCGCCAAGTTGAATTTCAAATCGAGCTAGCTCCTGGAGCAGCGCCAGTAGCTCGAGCACCATATCGTCTAGCTCCATCAGAACTCGAAGAACTGTCCACACAACTACAAGAACTCTTGGAAAAGGGTTTTATACGTCCTAGCTCTTCGCCCTGGGGAGCTCCAGTCTTGTTCATGAAGAAGAAAGACGGTACCTTCAGGATGTGTATTGACTATCGCGAACTTAACAAGGTGACTGTGAAGAATCGCTATCCTCTTCCACATATTGACGACTTGTTCGACCAGTTGCAAGGGTCGAGCTATTACTCCAAGATTGATTTAAGATCGGGATACCATTAGCTGAGAGTCCGAGATGAGGACGTCTCCAAAACAGCATTCAGAACTCGTTACGGCCATTACGAGTTTCTGGTTATGCTATTCGGGCTGACGAATGCACCAGCGGTCTTCATGGATCTCATGAACCGAGTGTGCAAGCCTTACCTGGATAAGTTCGTTATTGTGTTCATCGACGATATCCTGATCTATTCCAAGAGTCAGGAGGAACACGAGCAGCATCTACGACTTATGCTGGAACTTCTTCGAAAAGAACAGTTGTATGCCAAGTTTTCAAAATGTGACTTCTGGCTTCGCGAAGTCCACTTTCTAGGCCATGTGGTAAACAAGGATGGAATTCACGTGGATCCATCTAAGGTTGAATCGATCAAGAACTGGCCTGCACTCCGAACACCAACAGAGATCCGCCAATTTTTGGGTTTGGCAGGATACTACAAAAGATTTATCAAAGATTTCTCCAAGATTGCGCAGCCTCTCACTTCACTGACTCAGAAGGGTGTCACCTATCGCTGGGGTGATGCACAGGAATCTGCGTTTCAACACTTGAAAGATAGACTTTGTAGCGCGCCTATCCTCTCATTACCTAATGGCACAGAAGATTTTGTTGTTTACTGCGATGCTTCCATCCAAGGACTTGGTTGCGTGTTGATGCAACGTGACAAGGTCATTGCCCACGCATCACGCCAACTCAAGGTTCACGAAAGAAATTACACTACTCACGATCTGGAGCTGGGAGCAGTTGTATTCGCGCTTAAGATATGGAGACATTACCTGTACGGTACCAAGTGCACCATTTACACCGATCACAGGAGTCTCGAGCATATCTTCAAGCAAAAGGAGTTAAACATGCGTCAACGCCGATGGGTTGAGCTCTTGAACGATTATGAATGCGCTATCAAATATCATCCGGGCAAAGCCAATGTTGTGGCCGACGCCCTCAGTCGCAAGGATACCATACCTAGGCGTGTACGTGCATTACAGCTTACCATCCAATCTAACCTTCCCGCTCAGATTCGTGATGCTCAGGTTGAAGCATTGAAAGCAGAGAACATCAGGGCTGAATCCTTACGAGGATCAAGGCAGCGGCTAGAATAAAAGGAAGACGGCGCCTACTATATTAACGGACGCATCTGGGTTCCATTTTATGGCAACTTACGCGAGCTTGTGATGGATGAAGCACATAAGTCTCGTTATTCAGTACATCCTGGTTCGGATAAGATGTACCACGACTTAAAGACCACATACTGGTGGCCTGGCATGAGAGCCCACATAGCAACCTACGTCACCAAGTGCTTGACTTGTGCGAGAGTCAAGTCTGAATATCAGAAACCATCAGGCCTACTTCAACAACCGGAGATCCCGAAATGGAAATGGGAGCAAATTTCCATGGATTTCGTTACCGGCCTGCCCAGATCTCAACGCGGAAACGATACCATTTGGGTGATCGTAGATCGACTAACCAAGTCTGCACATTTTCTGGCTATCAAAGAAACGGATAAGTTTTCTACTCTTGCAGACATTTACCTAAAGGAAGTGGTATCAAGGCACGGAGTGCCAATCTCTATTATATCTGATCGTGACGCACGTTTTACTTCTGAACTGTGGCAAGCAATGCATAAGTCCTTTGGCTCACGTTTAGATATGAGCACCGCTTATCACCCGCAGACAGATGGGAAATCTGAACGCACCATCCGAACCCTTGAAGACATGCTTAGGGCATGTGTAATCGATTTTGGTAATGGCTGGGAAAGGCACCTCCCGCTGGTGGAGTTTTCGTACAACAACAGCTACCACACCAACATCCAAGCCGCTCCGTTTGAGGCATTATACGGACGCAAATGCCGATCACCTCTCTGTTGGGCAGAAGTTGGTGACAGTCAAATCACTGGCCCAGAACTTGTGGTAGACACCACCGAGAAAATTGCTCAGATACGACAGCGAATGGCGGCAGCTCGTGACCGTCAGAAAAGCTATGCTGATAAGGGAAGAAAACCACTCGAGCTCCAGGTTGGGGATCGAGTGCTACTCAAAGTCTCACCTTGGAAAGGTGTAGTCCGCTTTGGCAAACGAGGCAAACTCAATCCGCGTTATGTCGGACCATTCGAAGTCACCGAGAAAATTGGCAAAGTCGCCTATAGGTTGAATCTACCTGAAGAACTCAGCGGAGTTCATAATGTTTTCCATGTGTCGAATCTGAAAAAGTGCCTGTCAGATGAGACCCTCATAGTTCCCCTCAAGGAACTCACAATCGACGACCGGCTGCGATTCGTCGAGGAACCAGTAGAGATTACAGATCAAGATGTTAAGATCCTCAAGCATACCAGGATACCTCTAGTCCGAGTTCGTTGGAATGCTCGTCGTGGCCCAGAGTATACCTGGGAACGCGAAGACCAAATGAAACTCAAGTATCCCCAGCTGTTTAAGAAAAACGCAACCACTACTGAGGCTGAAGCTACTACAGAGTAGCTTCCTCAGTAACCACGCGCTAAATTTCGGGACGAAATTCTCTTAACAGGGGGAGAATGTGACAACCCTCAAAATCCCATGTATTCCGTACAATTCATTAATGATAATTAAAGTGCTTGACGACTGTGTGGAATTACTTAACTGCCTTCTGATATCTGTGTTATGCTTACACGTATTTGTTAATATACTAATAGTGTACAGATAGGTCACTATATAGTCCGTTATATTTTCCTAATTGTTAGAAAGTAAAAACGTTACAAAATATATAAATAGGACACCTTACGGATTAATTAAGCACTTTAACGGAACAACACCGAACCGAATAACCGGACTTTACCCGGAACATAAAAATATTGCCATTTACATTGTTTATCTTTTTCTGAGCCAGTTAGGGTCCCTGAATACCCTAACACCCGCTGTAATGCATAACACATTAGTAACCGGGTTAATCCCTAAACTAACTTAGTTTAACTTAACTAATGTCCTAACTACATGGTTGAGATTGAACCAAGACCCCCCCCCCCCCTTAACCAAACCGTCCCCAAGGAGGGGACACCCCTTGTACTTTTGTGATTTATATAATCTTAGTTGCTTAATATCTTGAAGACACTAAATCCATTGGTTAATGATTATACACTTTATCTATAAGTTCTAGCATTAGTCCATCATAATCATTTCACCACTAAACATCACAACACATACTCTCTCCCTCTCTTTGGCTCTCGGCCGAACACACACACCCACATCCATCCATTTTTTGGTTTTGATCTTCTCATTCCAAGCATATACAAGTGTGAAGGATCGCGTACGAGGAAGCCCGGTGCTTGCGGATTGTCAAGGACCTCCCCACGTTGCTTTTATCCACTCGTTTTTCGCCTAGTTCCTTCCCTAGCCTCGAGCTAGTAGTAAGTGACTCTAAAAATCTTCTTGATCTATTTTAAAGTGGTTAATAAGAGTTTCGTCGGTTAAAAATCGCTAACATATAAGATCACCTACTAAAAGTCTAGTAAAGTGATGAACAAGGTGGTTAAAGGATGAATGTTAGTGTAAATCATGTAGATCTTGTGTGATTATGATGATTGGCTGATTATCTGATGTTGTGCTGAATAATATTAGTATGTGATGTTGTTGTGGTCACTAAACTTGTTAACGGAATCGATCGGACACGATTCAGAAGGTTAAACACTGAAAATCAGAAGCTGTCCAAGTTTTACAGCCAACTTCAGTTGGCTGTAAACAGGTCTTAAACTCAACGAAAAATCGATATTTTGAATCTAAAATATGTTATTATGAAATACGGTTCTAATGGCACCGGAATAGTAATTTTTGGACTCCGTTTACTATTTTTAAAGTGTTAATTTGTAACAGCAACTTAAGCTGAATTTTGACAGCAATAAATGGGTGTCGTACTTTCAGTCATAACCTGAGTTTTGTGATGAATCGGACCATGAAATTTGTATAGTAGATAACAAACTATGTATTTGTAATTACCCCACTGGAATTTCGTAAATCGGACACTCGATGAATTTTTAATAAATTTTTCCCTGGACTGTGGTCAGAAATACATAAATCTGAGTTCATTCCGGAATATGAATTTTTATAAAATATTGGTAATGAAACGGACCCCGATATTTTTACACAATAAAATATGGGACGTTTAAGACATCCTGTAAAAATTTTGGAATTTTTGGAATAATTTAACTATTTTATTAAAATGTCCGAACACAGCCGGTTTTGAATATAAATGCTGAATTGAGATAAGTTGTGACTTGCGTGTCTAAATGTCGAGTATGCTATACGTGAATGATCTAACATGTTATGTGCATTATCGTATGTTTGATTTTGAGTGGGGAATGGACGGGAAACTTAGATGGGCATAAACCGTTAAAACGATGCATGCTGTGTGATAGATACGTGTAGGAACTTTGTGTTCTATTTGAAAGCCACTAAATGACTAACTGGTAAATTATATTAGGACGTGATTTATCGACCTTGACTGTTAGCTATATTGAGAATCTAATCGAGCAAACCGAGGTGAGTTCACACTTTCTAAGGCATGGGATTCCCGGTGGTTTGGGAATGGGTTAAAGAATTAAAATGGAATCTACATATCCTCCTTGGGTAGGATATGTACGGCCATCCTCCTTGGGTAGGATGCCAATATTAATCCTACGAATTCTCCTGGTGCAGAATACGTACGTTCGTCCTCCTGGTGCAGGACAACAACCTTAAAACTATCTAGACAAAACTCTATCATGAAGTCCCTCAATTTATATCGACTTAATCGCCGAGGCCAATGGCGAGCGGGTCATTAGTTAATAGCGCTATTAGGTTTAACAAACCCTCACACCGTGCCAGTCGGACGGGCGTGTACTAATGGACTATGGCAGACTGTCAGTGATGATAGACACTGATATAGGGCACAACTTATTTGCGTAGCAGTCGATATCATACCGTCTAGTAGTTCAAACGGGGAAAACCCCCACTGATCATGGTTATGGATTGGGTAAAGAAAAAGGAAATGGTTAAACATACTTTCAACTACGGGGTAACCTCCACGGAAAATAAGCCAACGAAAGTGAAACCACGTTTTTCAGAAATAACTTAAAACTAAACAACCAAACGTGAACTCACTCAACTTTGTTGTTGACTAGTTGTTACATGCCTTACAGGTCGCTAAACACTTGGAGCTTGCACGAGGAAGGAGTCGTTGTGGTGTACGGACGGTTATGTTCCGTGCTTAATGTCTAAATCCTTATGAACTTACTAAA
The DNA here is from genome assembly GCA_030545235.1 of Helianthus tuberosus. Taxonomy (NCBI): domain Eukaryota; kingdom Viridiplantae; phylum Streptophyta; class Magnoliopsida; order Asterales; family Asteraceae; genus Helianthus; species Helianthus tuberosus. The sequence continues at coordinate 27,772 of JARYGA010008001.1, read as the reverse complement.
CTTGCGTTTTGAAACTTTAACTTATGAACTATGGACTTATGCTTTTGGATTTACTTTTATGCTTCCGCTGTTATCTTAAAAATCGGTTACCTTCTTTAGGTCACCAATCGTATTGTAGTTGGTTTCATTTACTTAATTGTGTTGTTCAATATGATTGGTGGCTCGATCCTGGTCACGTCACGCCTCCAAGCGGTGATACTCCGCATGGTGGATTTTGGGGGTGTGATAGTTCTGGTCTAAAATGATCAGTAAAAATATTTATTTTTACAGGTTATATCAGCAAGATATTGCATATATGTGAAATTTATCATTTATGGCCAAACTATGCACCGTAGGGGCATTTTGGTCATTTCACATAAGCCTTAAGGGTTAAATTTGGAAATCTGAGTTCAAAACTTTTACTTACTATTAAGATATAAAAATTTATTCATAACATCAGTAGGTAACAAGACTTAGGTGCCAAATACGGTTTTAAACCATATTATGCGCCTAAATCGCATAAAAGCCGGTATTTGACGATATTCGGGTTGATTAAGAAAATCTGAGATTTTGTTCAGCCTTTACTTTTTAAAATAACTTATTTAATATATAAAATCCGTAGAAAAAGCTTTGGTATGCAAAGGATGTGTAAAACTCATTTTATTAGCGAAAAGGGCATTATCGTCAATTACCGAGTCTATGCAAGAACTCTATGTTATGATCAGTTTAAATTTTAATAAAAATTTCCAAAAATCCCTAAATATTATATTACATCAGTGGGTAGAAATTTTGGTGTCAAAATTTGGGTTTAAATAGGCTTTATGCCGAAAATTCCGTTTAATTAATAAAAAGCTTTCAATTTACAATATCGAGCATAACTCTTAATTTAGACCTCAAACTGATGTCAAATTTTTAGGACATGTTTATAAATCAGTAATAAAGGTTTTTGTCCTCTCACATTCTCAAAAATCTCGTTTTTATATCAAAAGAGCATAATGGTCAATTTTTAAGCAATTAACGGATACACGCAAATGATTCGGATTTCAAAGGAACCATATTGTATAATCTCAGAGGGTTATACTAACATGTAATATGGTCCTAATGGAACCCTAAGGCATATCTAAACTAAGCTAAATCGGGTCAGAAATGAAAGTCAAAGCAAAAGTCTACTTTCGCGACTTTCGGTTCCGAACCGAGCCTAAACTCAGAATTGTCGGGTTGAACATGCCTAGACATGTTCAATTAATATTTACCAAGTTATTAAAGTGACAAAACTGATTTTATTGCCCTTACATCATTAGTTATGAATTTTATTTAAAAACCGACTTGTTTGACTTTTATTTTAATTACTTTGACCCGACAATTAACTAAGCAAACGTGCTAATTAGGAGGTGCCCTTTTTGAGGGTTTAATACCTACCTAATTACGATCACGTAGCCATGTTCGTTGCGAACAATGGCTCGATCGTTTAAAAGTCAAAGCGTTTATCGTGAACGCTTGACTTTTCGGCTTTAAGAGCCGAACAACTTAACTAAGTACGACAGGAACACTTATAAGTGGTCCTTAGGACTGAAGGAGGTTCCCAATTTGATCGGGATCCTCTTGAAATCAGAGATATAGCAGATTTGGAAAGATGGTGTGATTTGAAGAAATGAAATCCACCTCTATTTATTGTTTTCGGGAATCCACAGATGAATGCCAAGTGTTGAAAGAGATAACAAGATTAAAACAAGTGTAATCTGGTTTTATAAATCAGGTAGCAAGCCCCTAGATTGAGGTATGTGTGAATGGAAACCAGAATTGATGAAAACCAGCAACAAAACAAAACAATCTGCAGCTGATCTGTCTTCGCAGCCCACGTAAGAAGTCCAGGTGGGCTTACGCGGCCCGCCTAAGCATCAGGCCCAGCCACAAGTTTGGCAGAATTGCCGAAATGGTTCCTGTCTTCATGTAAATGCATTTCTGACACATTTAAGGCCGTTAAGCCATTTTCAAGGCTCTACAATGATTCCTCAACATAGGGAACATAAAACATGCTCAAAAATATGTCGGATCTCAGTTCGTTTGGTCGTACGGTTGCGTTGATCGACTAATTACGACAAAACACGAAAGACGCGAAAAACGATCCAAATTACACGACGAATGGAATTTTATCATGCCAATCATTAAAATAAAATATTTTAATGATTACATAAACTTTTGGATGTCCGGATATATTCAAAACGTAAGATATGCGCGAAAATGCAAACTTATGCACTTTTTGACGCTTTTAGTCCCTGTTGATCAAATAAGTTTATTTTTGCGCACCAAACAACTCTAAGCCTATTTATAAGCTATGTAAAGGATATTTAGGGCATGTTTAATTTATGATCATATTCCGGAAGGTTCGATACCATACGAATCGACAGACTTTGGCAGTTTGACGCAAATAGTCCCTCTAATGCGCAAACTTGCGCATACCATCGTTTAATAGCATCGAAGCCTTATCTAATCCATATTAGGCATTCGTGAGAGTATTATTAAACATCACGAAGCTTCGTTTGTAAAAAGGTCATTCGGATGTATGTTTAAACATATTGACGCTTTTAATCCCTTAAACTTGCAAAGTTGTGCGTAACGTCACTTAAAGGCATAAAAGCCTTAGACGGCCAATAATTGGCATTCCCGAGAGTATAATCAAATATCATGAAGCTCCCAGTTTGTTAAAAGGTCACTCAGCGGTAAGAATTAACATGTTGACGCTTTTAACCCTTCATCACGCAAACTTTCAATTAATCATGCAAACGGCTCCTCTCGATCAATCAAGCAGCTCATTTGTGAATATGAATACCGTAAGAGGTTATTCAGAAACTTATTTGAAGCATGTTAACACTTCCAGTCCTTCCATAATCAAAGTTTTTGACTTTTCGAAAAATTAGTCCCTTAAATTCAATGTTTGACTTTATTAAGGTTTATTACACGTGTCAATACATCATTGGACGTGACTTTACGAGGTGTTAATTTTTTTTTCCTATTTTGGACTAGAAATAAATATAAGAAAATGAGCGGGTTTTATATATTTATTTGTGGGTTTTTGTTCTATTTTAGAAGAGCTTCGCAACGAACTAAACCACATCTAAAACGGAGCTAAGATGAATGAGATATCGATGCTCAAAGTTTGGTGTTTGGAACTTGAATGCTGAAAAAAGTGGGAAAGTGGCATCTTGTCCCGCATAGGGGGAGAGATGGAACTTAATAGGGTATTTAAGTGGGAACTATCCATCCTTATTGTTTCATGGAAGCACTCACTAAGTGTACTCGCGAAGGGTGCGGAGCACCCTAACTCGCACTCGCACTCGCACACGCACACGCACGCACGCTCGCGTGGCGTGGGAGATGAGGCGCAATGTGGCGCTTTGATGACACACTTTGCACTTCGCATCGCCGAGATCCGCCTTTGTATTTATAACCACGTGAGCGTGGTGGAGCACAGGGGTTGCAAGTACCAAGTGGTTGGTGGTGTGGTGTCACACCCTGACTTTTACAGAAGAGTGATTATGGGGTGACTTTCTTAATACCATTGCATTCAATCATAACAACAACTATATGATAAAACCATAGATTTGTCATCCATTAAATAAGTTTAAAACATAACAACATTGTTTTAAAGAAAACGTAGACTTCAAATTCTAGTTTTACAAACCATACAAATTGTTTATGAGTTCACAAAGGACTCATCAAAAGATATTAATTAAAACCAAGGTTTGGAAGATGTGTCCCGTCCAGGAATAAGACACACTGACCAAACCCAAAGACCATGGATGACATCTTTATTCCTAACGCAGCATAAAACTTCCAACGCCCACCAGATCCACTTACTAATTCCCTGAAATACATGTAGTTTGAAAACATCAACAAAAGTTGAGCGAGTTCATGTGTTTGTTTGTGTGTATGTATAAACCTTTGAAATCGTTGTAAGTATGTATGTAAGTTTATAAATCCCGGTATGAAAGCAACAAGGAAAATCAGATCACCAATGGTTTGCAAGGCCATTGATATGTGTGACGTGATGCAGGAAAACTCAAACCTAGCAGATTTCGTCAATAAGACATAGTCACCACATGGCCCATTCGGCGGGCACATGGATGGGGCTCGCTACACCCGAATAGATCTATCACTCATGTCCCTCGGTCCTACAACGAGGATTAATGGCCTTAAGTGTTGTACCCACCACTCACATGATCAAGTAGTACCCTTCCTTAGATAACCATACCATGTATAAAACGTTTGTAAACAGTTGTAACATGTATTTCACCCCCAAAGTTATAAAACTGAAAAACAGTTATAAGAAAAGGGGGACATGAACTCACAGTTTTGCGTTCTTCGAATCTGCCTGTAACTCAAAGTTTTCTCTGTTGTACACGACTACCTACAATATACTATGGTCTTATTAGACGAGCGGGTCGTGCCTTGACTTAGTATTAATTAGTGCCTTTGAGTTACGTTTCCAAGTGTCTTCATCATTATTCCAAGTTATGTAATTATTCGTTAAAATAATTAATATTTTAACTTAAATTATATTTATTAAATTTTGGAATGATTGTTAAACTATATTATTGTAACTTAATACTTCCCAAGTATTTATACTTGTATTCCCTTCCCAAGGATGGGGTATCTTACACATGTGTATTTTTTCCATGTTTTAGGGTCGTATTCCGGTGTGTATTTATACGTAAGAGAATACGTATTTTATTGTATTCATTAAGTATTCATATACTTACATTAATATTAAACTTTCCGGAATGTCATTTCTAATAAAAGTCCACCAATATATATATTTCCAAAATATATATATTTAAGAAATATTACTTAGAAAAACTATTTATAATTTTTCTTTCGGCAAAAATATTTGTAGTTCCAAAATAATATATTTTCAAGTCTCACTTAGAAAATATATGTATAAACTTATAATGTATTTCAAGTGTACTCAAGACAATATATATCTTTCCCCAAAAAATTTATATCTTCTAGAAATTCCAAGAAAATATATTTTTACTTCCCAAAAATAATATATTTTCTCCTTGTAAAAAATATGATATAACTTTGTAATAATTGTAAAAATCATATTTTCATTTCCTTGTGTCCACAATATTATTTACCAAAATATACTTTGTGAACATATTTTTCAGAATATTTTGTGAGTTATATTCCTTTGTTTGGTTTTACCGGTATTTTTGGGTATTCTTTGTGTATTTATTCCTTGAAATTTTGGTAATATTTTGGATTGTAATTTCTTGGTATTTTGATGAGTTATATTATTTCAAGCCCTAAAATAATATAACTAATACAAGTTATCACACACATGTGTGTCTTCAATGTATATATATTCAATATATATATTTAGCCACTTTTATTTATAAAAACCAACCTCCAATACTTATATTTTTGTAACAAAAATTATGGCAAAGTTTATATGGAAAACTCATGGTTAAAATACACTTGTAAGTATTTGTTTAAAATATTTTTCTAAGTTTTAATATTTTTAGAAAATTTTGCCATAGTTTCCCCTAAAAATGGAGGTTTCCATGCTTTCAAGCATATCATTTTCTTTTGTAAAAATCATCACAATCATTTTACAAGTATCAACAAACAACATTTACTTACCAATTTTTGCCAAAATCATGCATATTTCACTACTTCATGAACTTGAATATTTGTAAAAATTTGTAGGAACTTACTAGTGTTCTTAGTAAGTTTTGTTACCCTTTAAAGTGTGATTGATCTTTCAAAAACTTCATTTTTAAAGAAGATAGATCTTCACAACTTGTGATCACAATTTCTAAAAATGTTTCTTTATGAAATCTTCTTGTTACACAAGTGTTTCTACACTTGTTTAACCACTAAAAATAAGGTTTGTTTGTCTAAGAACCAAGATTTAGTAAAACTTATATTTTTAGCTTGGTTTCTTTGGAAATCCTCCATAAATCTTTAGATCTATAAGTAATACTACTCACATAAATCATTATTTTCCAAGGAAATAATATATTCTTTCAAGTTCATGTCTTGCATGAGGATGATTTATAAATCTCTAACATTTTCATCCTCTCATCTTGCTAGATTATGTTTTTAATCATGATCTAGCAATATCATATAATGATCTACATCATTTACACAAACCATCAATCATTAAGTACCATAACAACACTAAACAACATGATTTCTTTAAGATTTCTTATAGTTTTATGCTTATGTTCATGTTTCATCTTCAAGTTTCTTAGTGTTCTTCAAGATTATGATTATGAATCTTCTTTTAACCACTTAAAATGGAAGTAAAATAGCAAGATCAAGGTTTTTACCACTAGCACAAGGCTAGGGATGATCAAGAAGAGAAAACAAGTGGATAAAAGCAAACGGTGAAGGTCCTTCAAATTCCGAAAGCTCCTAGCTTCTTTGTGTAACCTTTAACACCTTTGAGTATGCTTGGAAGGTATGTAAGATGATTGAATGATGGTGGGATTGTGGTTGTTGGTTGTGGCCATGAGCAAGATAAGAGGAGGAGAAGGTTTTGTGTGTGTTGGTGTGTGAAAGATAATGAACTCTTAACCCCTCATGTTCTTCTTATAACCATCTTTATGAGTTAACATTTGTGTAATATGTTCATAATCAAGAGACAAGATCTATTAAACAATTGATAGAAAATCAAGAGTGGGGCCCTTGTATGGGTCGTCCACTAGGTGGGGGGGGGGGGGTTTATAGGCTAGGTGCTAACCATTTAGTTACTTAATAGTTCAATTCTAAGTATCGGTTATGTGTTTCAGTTATTAGATATTTTTAGGAGGTGTTATGATGTTCGGGGACCATAACTAGCTTGGAAATGTTAAAACAATGCTTCTAGTGTAAGTTTGGTGTTTCGGGTAATGTCCGGTTGTTCGGTTGGTTACCGGTTCGTTAAGGTGCTAAACTATGCAGTTTAGTGTGCTTTATGTACCCTTTTATGACGGTTTCAATTCCTGACACTTAGGAAAGCATTCAGGACCATTTAACCTTATTTCTGCATGATATTAGTTTGTTTAAAAGCTGAATTTTGCTGAATTCTGCAGTTTAGGTGAGTTTTAGGCACTTTCCGGCGCTTAAACTATCTCTAGGAAGGCAGTTTTATGATCCTTACTTTCCTACACACTATACTAGTGTAAGACTTAGTTTCTGGCTCATTTTGTGTCTCAATACAAGGTCTGTCTATCTGCTAAACTTTGTTAACATTTTTCTGATTTGTCTGATAACTGTACTAACTATGTTTCATGCATCGTCTAAGTCAATAAAGTCCTTATGCAGTAATGATATAACATTAAGCAATATGTGATGCACATGTATGTATATGGCAGTAATCAGAAAGCAATTCAAGTCATAAATTGTAAATCAGCACAGTCATTAATCATTAATTATTGTCTAATTAATTGTACGGATGCATGCAAATTTGGCAGTTGTCACATTCTCCCCCTGTTAAGAAAATTTCGTCCTCGGAATTTATACTACCTTAACTCCTTAGGGTTACATTATGCATGTATGTTTATAAATAATACTGAGGTGGATAACCACAAAACCGAATCAAATCTTTTTCACATCAGGTGAATCCAAGAATATATTACAACAACAAGAACCCGATGGTTAAAAGGTATGTGTTCTAGCAATTGATGTCAAAGGACACGAGATGTATAGATGTGTAATCTAGTGTAACTTAGTTAACAGGGGTGCAACAAAGGAGTTTCGACCAATAGAATTTCAAACAATCGATCACAATATGCTAATGAGTTTCCAGAAATAATAGCATCCGCTATATGAACTCAAAATCAACAACTCGAATATAATAGTGATATAAAAATGATTTGCCAACTTTTGAACAAATACTTGAATAAAATTAGTGTGTTGACAGCACTGATTCGCGAAAATACACCAAAATGAAATGCAACGAATCTGGTGTATTATTGTCTTAATTCATAGTTGCATTAGGAATGTTTAAATGACAAGTCAAACAAAAGTATGTGTAGTTTTGTGTGAAACGGTTAACCATGATTAGCAAAAGCTACAAATTTGTAATGACACCTCAAGGTGTCGTAATTGACATACTTCAATAACAGCGGTGACCGAACAAGTTCACCGTGCTTGAGATCAAATGAAAGTGTAATGAAACAATCCTGAGGATTTGATTTAACCGGCAAAATAGGACCTTTCAATTGAATATAGAACATCAAAGAGCCACTGTTTCCGATCGAAGATGAAAAAGTAATAAGTACCGAAAGGCATTCGATCGACAATGAAAGAATCGGGTACACCGTGATATGAAGTGAATCTATGTACCATTGCCTTAACACACAACTGTGTTGAGACTTCTTTAATCGTGATAAACAAAACGGATTTAGAGCAAGTCAATAAATAAACAATTAAATCCGTGTATGAGGTGCGTAACCAAATTAGCGCAAGCTTCAATTTTTGTGAAAGCATCACCACAAGGTGTCGAAACCAACAAACGATTTAGTGGAGTCGTAGACCAAACAAGTCTACTACGACTCGAAACAAAAGGAAATTTTGCAAAAATTATATTTGAATATGATGCTCTCAATACATCATATGGTGTTTCGAACTGAATATGCGAAATGGACAAGTTCAAGCAATTGAACTTGGTTTTAGCGTAACCCGACAATAAACGTATGTATCAACAAGAGAATTTGGCATGGTTACAAAGATAAAACATGTATGTAACTGAAAAGAAATTTCAAGAAAGTGTGTTGACTTGATAACAAAGGAGCCAACAATTACAACAATGTAGGTCATTCGAATCACAAATCGATAATTAGCTTTAGCAATTAATATTTGAACTTTGACGAAACACTTTTTCCGAAACGAAACCACCTGCGTATCAAATGGTGCATGCGTGACATATGAATTCCAAGGAATGAAACAATGAGTATTCGCTATAATGAAGGAATGATCAAGTATCGAGGCAAAGAAGTGTTTGCTTTAATGAACAAAACTGTTATGATGCAACCATCATTAGGAGAAGTAGAGATGCAAAATTCTACTTGTTAGAAGCAAAAGTGGAAATTTCAATAGAAATTTGAGTGCTTTATCTGTTTGGTTAACTGAAATAGTATATATGTCAGAAATATGGGGTTTTCTCTAGTTAATAGACGTAGTTTCCATGTGATAACCTTTAATGAGGTTTGACCTCAGTTCCCAAAGGTCCTAAGTACATGTTTTCTAGGTTCTCAAAGTTTTGCACTCTGTGTATAACTGTTTCGTGCACCGTGTAGAAAACACACAATATTAGTGTAGGTTCAATACAAGTTGTCGGCTCACTATACTTCAGTGTACTTTCTTCCTGAATTCACAGCTAATGATACTCGATCAACAATCAATCTTAGAATAGCAGTGGAATCCTCACAGTTAGTTAAATAAATAATTCGTTAATCCTCAACAAGAGTTACCGACTCTTGTTGGTTAGCTCGTTCGACTCCTAGGAGTTGATGCTCATTTGAGAATCATCGTCCTTCTCCTTCACGAACTGTACTGAAACTCCTTAGGGCAAAAAGCTTGCCTTATAATTTCCCCAAACTGGCAACTTCCGAAGTTGCGTTGACAAATCTTGTATCTCAGGAAGTGCAAATCGATAGGGTGCCTTGGCTACAGGCGCGACGCCTGGTACCTAGCCAATGTGGAAGTCGACTTGCATTAAGGAGGAAACCCTGGCAAATCTTCGGGGAAGACTTCAGGTTATTCCCTTATCACAGGGATATCTTCGAGCTTAGGTTCTTCGGCTTCCTTGTCCACGACATGAGCCAAAAGAAAAGGGCAACACATCCTTTGCGCGAAAACTTCCGTGTCTTCAACGACTGATAATCCGTAGGGGCGTATCCTGCTTCATAAATCACGATCGTTTCTTTGTTCGCCATCGGGATGTGGATAACAATCTTCGCTTGATTGCTCGACAACCAATCCATCCCATTTACCACGTTGAAGCTTCCCTTTAGCTAGTTCTATCGAGTACTGGTAATCTAACTTACTTGCTACTAAACCGAGTATACTTTCAAACTCTAGAGATGCGAAGCTAAAATTGGCAACAATATCTAGCAGCACAATGCATAACGTTGACTAATATGGGACGTACCGATGTCCACGCTTGGATCCTGGCGTGTTTCCCTAGCTCCGGTGTTGAGCTTTTATCCTTGTGCCTGATTGTTTTTAGGGCAATATTTTCTGAAATGCCTCTTGTCTCCACAGTTAAAACAACCTTGAGCACGTTTTGGTTTGTCACTCTTCCTGCCTTGATAGTCGTTGTTTCCTTCGAGATTCTTGCTACCATCTTGGCCTCCATTTCCACGTTCAGTACCTTGCCTACAAGTCTCCTTGACATGCCCCACTTTGCCACGGTTTTCACATTTTCCATATCTGCATCGCCCGATATGATAACGTCGGCAATTGTCGCACTTAGGTAGGATACCCATGCACTCTTTTCCCTTTTTAGCCCTGTTCTTGCTATTCACCCGAGTACCCTTCTTGAGGTTTGCGAACTTTCTCTTGTTGTCTCCAGATGACTCTACAGGAGTCTCCTTTTTCTCTTCCGAAGTGGAAAATTTTCCTAATCTAATCGCTTCTTCAGTGAGCGCCACACTTAAGTCGATAGCATCGGTGATTGTTGGAGGTTTAGATGTTGTCACCAGGCTTAGAATCTGAGGTGCGAATCCCCCGATGAAGCGTTCGATCCTCTTAAATTCTGGTTCTACCAGACGCAAAGCAACTTGTGATAAATCGTGAAATCTCTGCACATACTCAGCTATCTTTGAACCTTCCATTTTCAAGTACCACAGTTCAGTCTCCAACTTCTGGACTTCTGCCCTCAAGCAATATCTCTTACGCATCAGTTCTTTCAGTTCGTCCCATGTCAAAGCATACGCAGCAGTCTTACCCAACGTCCGAACCTGAAGGTTCCACCATGACAGAGCCCCATCTAGAAACAATCCAGATGTGAACATGACTTGTTGCTCTGGAGTACATTTGCTCAAACTCAAAACAGAATCCATCTTCTCAACCCAACGCACAAAAGCTACGGCGCCCCCAGTTCCGTTGAAATCTCGGGGCTTGCAGCTCAAGAACTGCTTGTAGGTGCAGCCTGCGACATACGCAACATCATTCACATAAGGCATTAGCAAAGCACTCTTAAAAATGTCCAAACGTTTTGTAATGTGTCTTAAGTGACTAAACATTACCGTTGGGTGGGTTATTTCCTGAGGTTCCTCCGCTGTGTTCGGAGCGAAGGGCCTCATGCTGTGCGATGGCCTGTGAAATGCGCTCTTGTAATTCTGCCTCTGTCGTCGGCAGAGGGTTGTTGGTATCAGTGTTCCCTTGAATCGACATCTTCTAAGAAGAAGATCGAATAGGTCAGGTCTCATTAAAGACACAAGCACATAAGCATCTACTTAACGAATGAGACCTAGGAGGTGTGTATATATACATATATATAAGCAATCGTTATAACAATCAATCACATAACATCACAATTATAGCACAACTTGTAGATAGGAACATGTTTAATGAGAACATAACAGGCAATCACGTAGCATCATAATTATAGCACACACATGCAGATCAACAACGTGCTTAGCGAGGACATAGCGACTGAGCTCTCATTACTTACCGACCACAATCACATTGTCTATAAAGTGTATCACATTAAAAGGGACACAGGGTCGCCCTACCCTTGTCCAATAAGTACATCAGTGTATCAAAATCACGTAGTCAAAAGTGGTCTTCAAAAGTCTCCACAATCTCGGCTCATTAGTAGTGTCTTTACTTAAAAGTAATGCAATCCGCATAAATCCAGAAACCAACTATACTGGTGACTGAGGTGGAGGAGGGAAGAAAGGCAAATTGCTAACATCTGCGAGCTCCTCTTCAAGCTTGTATACACGTCGAAGTAATTAACTGATCTGCTGCTCGATAGTAAAGAAACGAGTATCAAAACCCAAGAAAGGTGTAATAGCAGCAGGCGAGAGTGCAAAAGGAGACACTGATGAATGTGGAGGATCATAGTATACTGGTATAGACAGGGGGAACGTGGTGTCAGCTCAAGCTCCAAAGCTCTGTGACTCATAACCTCAAACTGTAGCTGATGTGACAGGAGCAACTAATTTCCATGTGTAGCCTCCATAATGTGAGGGATGGTAGGGGTCTGAAATCAGCATAGTGTATGGTAGGAACCATCAGAATGGCTTGTCCATCGGTGAAGTACTGAAAGGATCAAACGGTGCGGCCTGTGAGGTCGGGGAAAATGCTGATGTAGCAAAAGAATCGTCATGCGGGTGATGACCTAGAGTACCTTCCCGGGGTGCGGGTATGTCCTAAAAGAAGGCGATAGGCATGTCGATGCAATGAACGTCGGTCTCCATGGGGGACAAGGAGCAACATCAGCGGGTGCAGGTGCAGTAACAAATGTCTCAACAAAAGGAAGATCAACAGGTGCAGGTACTGGGTCAGGTACAAGGGGTGCAATGTCTGGTAAACAAACGAAACATGGCCAGGATCAGGAATCGGCTCAAGATCAATAGGCGCATCATCAGGCTGACCTAAAAGGAACAAAAGCTAGCTCAGGAGCAGGCTCTGGGTCGTGTGGAGGTGTGGGATCTCGAGCAGGTAATAGTGCAGCAGTCATAGCGGTGTCGTCGTCTAAGTCAGTAGCAAAAAGCTGCAATCCGGCCGTCTGTAATGCTGCAGATGTCACAGACTCAAAGGAGTCTGGAATCGAGTGTAAAATGGAAGTAGGGGATACTTCAATGGCAGGATTCTCAGGAGGCTGAATAGCAATGACATCCTCATCTATATCTCCATCCCCCTGGGCGTCAACAGGAGGATCATCAACTAACAAATCAATGTCATCATCAAACAAACCGTTGAAAGGGCAGATCCTCGGGAGGAATGACCACGAGAGGTACGACATCGAGGATCGGAGTCATGATGGGCTCACCATCGGAATGACCAGTGATGAGGTGGTCATGGACCGAAACAGGAATTACAAAAGGATCCTTGTAAGGGAAGCTATCAGCAAGGGTAAATCATCACCAGAGTCTGGTAGCGCGAACGGTTGGAAGTCGTCCTCATCCTTGGTCAGCATGTCAGGTCACTCTCAGTGTTTGACGTAAACATCTCCGGTGCAGGTGCAATCTCATTATTTATGGCGGTAGCCATAGGGTCGTCAACGTCTGACAACTCGCTCTTTGAAGAAGGTGACATGAGTGCCGGTACATAATAATCATAGCATGTATACCCATAGTAATCACTAACACTTAGTGTATTGCAAGCAAGGAAAATTAATTATGTAATCATGTATTCACATTATTCTTCATGAAACTTTCTATCCTTCCTAGTCTCCCAGACTAAACCAACCAGTCTCCCAGACCGAACTACCTAGCCTCCCAGACTAAAATACCCAGTCTCTCAGACTGAAACACCCAATCTCTCAGACTGAAATACCCAGTCTCTCAGACTGAAATACAAACATAAACCTTGAAATGTGTTTTGTGTCTTTTCTTTTATAAAAATGTTTGTTTCCTGGATCTGGGCATTTCGTGTATGCAATGAAAACATGTTTGTAAAAACGTTTTTGTGAGAGCCCTAATGATTGTAGTCTAGACTCGAGAAGGAATCTTAGTTCGCTACAATCGAAGCTTTGATACCAAGCTGTCACACCCTGACTTTTGTGGAAGCGTGATTATGGTGTGACTTTCTTAATACCATTGCATTCAATCATAACAACAACTATATGATAAAACCATAGATTTGTCATCCATTAAATAAGTTTAAAACATAACAACATTGTTTTAAAGAAAACATAGACTTCAAATTCTAGTTTTACAAACCATACAAATTGTTTATGAGTTCACAAAGGACTCATCAAAAGATATTAAATAAAACCAAGGTTTGGAAGATGTGTCCCTTCCAGGAATAAGGCACACTGACCAAACCCAAAGACCGTGGATGACATCTTTATTCCTAACGCAGCATAAAACTTCCAACGCCCGCCAGATCCACTTACTAATTCCCTGAAATACATGTAGTTTGAAAACATCAACAAAAGTTGAGCGAGTTCATGTGTTTGTTTGTGTGTATGTATAAACCTTTGAAATCGTTGTAAGTATGTATGTAAGTTTATAAATCCCGGTATGAAAGCAACAAGAAAAAACAGATCACCAATGGTTTTCAAGGCCATTGATATGTGTGACGTGATGCAGGAAAACTCAAACCTAGCAGATTTCGTCAATAAGACATAGTCACCACATGGCCCATTCGGCGGGCGCATGGATGGGGCTCGCTACACCCGAATGGATCTGTCACTCATGTCCCTCGGTCCTACAACGAGGATTAATGGCCTTAAGTGTTGTACCCACCACTCACATGATCAAGTAGTACCCTTCCTTAGCTAACCATACCATGTATAAAACGTTTGTAAACAGTTGTAACATGTATTTCACCCCCAAAGTTATAAAACTGAAAAACAGTTAAAAGAAAAGGGGGACATGAACTCAGAGTTTTGCGTTCTTCGAATCTGCCTGTAACTCAAAGTTTCCTCTGGTGTAAACGACTACCTATAATGTACTATGGTCTTATTAGACGAGCGGGTCGTGCCTTGACTTAGTATTAATTAGTGCCTTTGAGTTGCGTTTCCATGTGTCTTCATCATTATTCCAAGTCATGTAATTATTCGTTAAAATAATTAATATTTTAACTTAAATTATATTTATTAAATTTTGGAATGATTGTTAAACCATATTATTGTAACTTAATACTTCCCAAGTATTTATACTTGTATTTCCTTCGCAAGGATGGGGTATCTTATACTTGTGTATTTTTGCCATGTTTTAGGGTCGTATTCCGGTGTGTATTTATACGTATGAGAATACGTATTTTATAGTATTCATTAAGTACTCATATACTTACATTTATATTAAACTTTACGGAATGTAATTTCTAATAAAAGTCCACCAATATATATATTTCCAAAATAAATATATTTAAGAAATATTACTTAGAAAAACTATTTATAATTTTTCTTTCGGCAAAAATATTTGTAGTTCCAAAATAATATATTTTCAAGTCTCACTTAGAAAATATATGTATAAACTTATAATGTATTTCAAGTGTACTTAAGACAATATATATCTTTCCCCAAAAAAATTATATCTTCTAGAAATTCCAAGAAAATATATTTTTACTTCCCAAAAATAATATATTTTCTCCTTGTAAAAAATATGATATAACTTTGTAATAATTATAAAAATCATATTTTCATTTACTTGTGTCCACAATATTATTTACCAAAATATACTTTGTGAACATATTTTCCGGAATATTTTGTGAGTTATATTCCTTTGTTTGGTTTTACCGGTAGTTTTGGGTATTCTTTGTGTATTTATTCCTTGGAATTTTGGTAATATTTTGGATTGTAATTTCTTGGTATTTTGATGAGTTATATTATTTCAAGCCCTAAAATAATATAACTAATACAAGTAATCACACACATGTGTGTCTTCAATGTATATATATTCAATATATATATTTAGCCACTTTTATTTATAAAAACCAACCTCCAATACTTATATTTTTGTAACAAAAATTATGGCAAAGTTTATATGGAAAACTCATGGTTACAATACACTTGTAAATATTTGTTTAAAATATTTTTCTAAGTGTTAATATTTTTAGAAAATTTTGCCATACTTTCCCCTAAAAATGGAGGTTTCCAAGCTTTCAAGCATATCATTTTCTTTTGTAAAAATCATCACAATCATTTTACAAGTATCAACAAACAACCTGTACTTACCAATTTTTGCCAAAATCATGCATATTTCACTACTTCATGAACTTGAATATTTGTAAAAATTTGCAGTAACTTACTAGTGTTCTTAGTAAGTCTTGTTACCCTTTAAAGTGTGATTGATCTTTCAAAAACTTCATTTTTAAAGAAGATAGATCTTCACAACTTGTGATCACAATTTATAAAAATGTTTCTTTATGAAATCTTCTTGTTACACAAGTGTTTCTACACTTGTTTAACCACTAAAAATAAGGTTTGTTTGTCTAAGAACCAAGATTTAGTAAAACTTATATTTTTTTAGCTTGGTTTCTTTGGAAATCCTCCATAAATCTTTAGATATATAAGTATTACTACTCACATAAATCTTTATTTTCCAAGGAAATAATATATTCTTTCAAGTTCATGTCTTGCATGAGGATGATTTATAAATCTCTAACATTTTCATCCTCTCATCTTGCAAGATTATGTTTTTAATCATGATCTAGCAAGATCATATAATGATCTACATCATTTACACAAACCATCAATCATCAAGTACCATAACAACACTAAACAACATGATTTCTTTAAGATTTCTTATAGTTTTATGCTTATGTTCATGTTTCATCTTCAAGTTTCTTAGTGTTCTTCAAGATTATGATTATGAATCTTCTTTTAACCACTTAAAATGGAAGTAAAATAGCAAGATCAAGGTTCTTACTGTCACACCCCCCAAAATCCACCTGTTGAGTATCACCGCTTGGAGGCGTGACTGACCAGGATCCAGCCACCAATCATATTGAACAAGCATGTAAGTAATTATAAAAATCCAACCAATACAATTGGTGTCCAAACAAAACATAGTTTAAGTTGCAAGCGGAAGCATAACGATTAAATCCAAAACCAAATATAAGTTCAAATGTTTAAATGTTTAACATGGCACACAGTTGTGCATGTCCCACAACGACTCTTCCCCATGAAAGCTCCAGCTAAGTACCTATTGACCTGCAAAGCATGTAGTAACGAGTCAACAATAATGTTAAGCGAGTTCACAGTTGGGTGTTTGTTTTAAGTTGTTTCGAAAACGGTTTCCTTTAACTGGCATCCTTGCCTTGGGGGTTACCCCATAGTTGAAAATGTGTTTTGTTTATTCCCGTTTACTCTGGAAATCCAGCCGTGGGGGCAACCCCATGTTTAGTTATCTGGCTTTTCGGCCGTGGGGGCTACCCCATGTATATAATACTAGACTCGTTACCATATCGACTGCTGACTGTAGTCATGTTTATGTGCCCTGAACTGTCAATGTCTATCATCATTGACGTGCCCAGATCCATTAGTTCACGCCCGTCCTCTGCGGCACGGTGTGAGGCTTGTCAAACCTAAATAGCGCTATCTAACTAATGACCCGCTCGCCATTGGCCCGGCGATTAAGTCGATATAAAAAGGAGGGACTTCGTGATAGAGTTTTGGTCTAGTGAAATTAACTGTCCGTGAGGACGAGGAATTATATTCCTGAACCCGTACTATCCTACCCAAGAAAGGACGAGGAATCCATATTCCTTAACCCATTCCCAACCCTTGGGAATCCCATGCTTTGTAGAAAGTGTGAACTCACCTTAGGTTAGCTCGACAGATAAACAAAAGGTCAATCGAGCTGCTAGAGGTCAACCACATCCTAACATGGTTACCATACAAGTCAGGTCTAGGTTCAAAAAGTGCACGTATGTTTACACATAAGCTAACAGGTTACGCACACGTATTGATCATGGCAAACACATATTAACAATCAATTACATAACATATCCGAACTTGTGTGATCAAAAGATTGGGCTTGCACAAGTTCAACAACCTTGTGCGAGTCACCCATTGAAGCCCAATAGTACCCGGCCCATTAACTAGAAAGCCCAACACATCCATATACACATACACTGCCCAAATTAACAAACGACTAAACAACTTGTGCGATCCAATCGATCTTGTGCGACTGGGAACATCTTGTGCGACTGGACTTGGGTTTTGAGGCCCATCAGTAATGTAATTCGTGTGAGGCCCAAGCCTTGTGCGATCGGCACTGTCTTGTGCGATCCACAAGGTCTTGTGCGATCATGCATATCCTGATTGTACACGGTGCTTAATGTGATTGTACCCTACTTGTGCGATTGCACCTTGTGCGATTAGATCAGATCTTGTACGATCTGATCTTCTGCGATCGAGAAGGACCTTGTGCGATTGATTTGATTATCCCTAAAATCTTGCAATCAGTTACATATTTCAATCAACTCGTTTGATCACTTTAACAGTTTCCATATTTGCATAAAATCAATCAGCAGAATCAATAGTTCTAATCAAACCATATATCGATCAAAACAAGGTTTTTAACATCAATTCTTATGAACCCTAACATGATCAAAACATGAACAAAAATCATGACACTTAAACATGTTAACCCGATTCATATTCTTGATCACTAACATGCATGCTAACATAACAAATCCATCAAACAATCATTCGAACATGAATACATCTCAGCCGAATATCATTCAATCGGTTCTAAATCATTAACACCTAACTATCACTCTACATAATTCCAAACATGCTACACATATGAATCGATTTCATGAAAATCATACTTCATCAATTTTCATTACAATCAAACACATAGCATCTCTAAATCATCATGTGAAACATAAGCCGAATATCATTTAATCATACAATCAAAAGTATTACACTAACCGGTTAAGAAAGTAATACGAAGATGATCCGAACAATAAGATCTTCGATTGCGAGAGGATGTTTGCCGTTGGCTTCAAGAGGGAGATAATGAGAGCTAGGGTTTTGATGTGTAAAGTGTTTAGTCAAAACAATGAAGAGTATACCCCTTCTCATGAGGTTATGCGACATAAGGGAGTGGGCCGAACCCTCACTTGGGCTGCCCATTGGTCCGAATACAAGAGTGTAGCCCGAATGGGCTTGTGCGATCGGGTTGTGTTGTGTGTTTGGGCTCGTTTATATACATACATACATTACACAAAACACATATCATACATAACATTTCATTACTCATCATCGTTCACATAATCACAAAATGTTCAAACACGTTACACTACACGCACGAAAGAGTTCTAAAACACGAGTTGTCACACTTACCACTAGCACAAGGCTAGGGATGATCAAGAGGAGAAAACAAGTGGATAAAAGCAAACGGTGAAGGTCCTTCAACTTCCAAAAGCTCCTACCTTCTTTATATAACCTTTAACACCTTTGAGTATGCTTGGAAGGTATGTAAGATGATTGAATGATGGTGGGATTGTGGTTGTTGGTTGTGGCCGTGAGCAAGACAAGAGGAGGAGAAGGTTTTGTGTGTGTTGGTGTGTGAAAGATAATGAACTCTTAACCCCTCATGTTCTTCTTATAACCATCTTTATGAGTTAACATTTGTGTAATATGTTCATAATCAAGAGACAAGATCTATTTAACAATTGATAGAAAATCAAGAGTGGGGCCCTTGTATGGGCCGTCCACTAGGTGGGGGGGGGGTTTATAGGCTAGGTGCTAACCGTTTAGTTACTTAATAGTTCAATTCTAAGTATCGGTTATGTGTTTCAGTTATTAGATATTTTTAGGAGGTGTTATGATGTTCAGGGACCATAACTAGCTTGGAAATGTTAAAACAATGCTTCTAGTGTAAGTTTGGTGTTTCGGGTAATGTCCGGTTGTTCGGTTGGTTACCGGTTCGTTAAGGTGCTAAACTATGTAGTTTAGTGTGCTTTATGTACCCTTTTATAACGATTTCAATTCCGGACACTTAGGAAAGCATTCAGGACCATTTAACCTTATTTATGCATGATATTAGTTTGTTTAAAAGCTGAATTCTGCAGAATTCTACGGTTTACGTGAGTTTTAGGCACTTTCCGGCGCTTAAACTATCTCTAGGAAGGCAGTTTTATGATCCTTACTTTCCTACACACTATACTAGTGTAAGACTTGGTTTCTGGCTCATTCTGTGTCTCAATACAAGGTCTGTCTATCTGCTGAACTCTGTCAGCATTTTTCTGATTTGTCTGATAACTGTGCTAACTGTGTTTCATGCATCGTCTAAGTCAATAAAGTCCTTATGCAGGAATGATATAACGTTAAGCAATATGTGATGCACATGTATGTATATGGAAATAATCAGAAAGCAATTCAAGTCATAAATTGTACATCAGCACAGTCATTAATCATTAATTATTGTCTAATTAATTGTACGGATGCATGCAAATTTGCCAGTTGTCACATGTGGCATGCAGGCGCATGACCCTGGTGGGTCCGCATGACGTGGCAGTCATGTGCGTACGCGCGCGAGTACACGTGGCATGATGGCGCGCCCTGGCGCATGGAGCATGGGCATTGAGATGACGTGCGCGGCGTACCAAAGTGAGCCAAAACGGCGCGACTGTGTGGCGTGCTCGTAGAGGCTTACGTGTGACGTGGCGCACGCGCGCAGGTGCGCATGGGACTGAGCCAGTATGGCGCACGCGCGCATGGCAGTGAGCCAAAATGGCGCATGCATGCAGACTTGCACACGCGCGCGCGCAGAAGCTTTTAGCAGCAGTTAATGCTAGTGTAGTTACATTTCAGCAGTTGAAACTAACGAGTCAATGCGTTTGACTGAGAATTATATGACGAATTAAAGTGCATTGAAGACGTTTAATGGTTTCTAATTATCCCACTTAATTCATTTTTCAATTTCGACATGGATCATCAGTATAAATAGGAGTATCCTATTGCAGAACTAACACCCCGAAAATCACTAGCTCTCTTTCCTCCACTGCAGAATTCTTCTCTACTCTTTCAATCTTCAAGGTACATCTTCGGGTTGGAGTCAAGGCCGGCAGTATGACTGCTTAAAGTTGTTGTATCCTGGAAACAAACGTATTCTCCTAGGAGACACGAAATTTGTTTTAAGGGACCCGTGTCTAACACGATCCTCAGCCAAGAACAGTGTTTATGTTCAGATTTATCTGTTCTTGTTGTTTCTTTTATTTCAGTTGTAATCGTATTTTTCAGTTTATTTCTGTACTAGTTCTGAAATTCAAGTTAATAAATTATTTTATTTTATTTTGCACGAAGGGATTCCTACATGAAAACACTAGTTTCAATTTGGCACCATTGGCCCTTCTAGTTTCTAAGTTTTATAATAGGGGTAGAATGCTTTGATTTCCCATCTTTTATGACAAGATTTTAACTAGGTTAATTATTCCTAGTTTTTATTCTTACTATTTTATTATTAATATCATATCTTATACATGTGCACAAACATATATAATTTAAAATTTAGGGGTGTTTCAAGTCTACCCCCTTAAAGAGGATTTCGTCCTCGAAATCGTAATACGTACCGAATAAGGAAAGGTATAGGCGTCTCATCTTTTCTTCGGACTCCCAAGTGGTGTTCGACCCCTTCCGGTGTTCCCATTTAACTTTAACTTGATTGATTTCCTTATTCCTTAAGCTTTTTAACTTTTTGATCAAGAATTGCGATAGGCTTTACGACATAGTTCAGTTTATTGTCAATTTCAGTGTCGTCATAGCTTATATAAGTTGTTTCATCAGCTAAGCACTTTCGTAGATGTGAAACATGGAAAGTGCTATGTATAGTGTTTAATTCTTCTGGTAATTCAAGTCGGTAAGCTACCTTACCTACTCACTCTATGATTTTAAATGGTCTAATAAATTTCGGACTTAATTTCTCCCAATCGGATAACCCCTTCAGACAGGGATACCTTGAATGTAACTATATCACCAACATAAAACTTGATTGGTCTTAGTCTTTTAGTCACGTAAGACTTTTATCGATTTTGGGCATGATCACTTAAATCCTTTTATTAGTGCTCCTAACTATATAATTGTGGGCTAATACTAGTGGACCCACTTCATCCCAACACCCTGGGGTTTTATACTTCATGTCGTAAAGCATTTCGTACAAAAACATTCCAATACTGGAATGGTAGTTATTATTATATGAAAATTCAACTAGTGGTAGATAGACATTCCACCTACCGCCAAACTCGATAATACATGCTCGTATAATATCTTCGAGCGTTTGAATTGTTCTTTCGTTTTGCCCATAGGTCTGCGAATGGTATGTGGTACTAACGAACAACTTAGTACCCATTTGCCTTTGGAAATCGCGCCAAAAGTTGAAGTGAACCGTGTATCTCTATTCAATACGATAGATATCGACACTCCATGGCGAGATATAATTTCATTCATGTATACTTCCGATATCTTCTCAGAAGTGTATGCTTTGTGAATAAAATAACGGGACTTGTGAGTTTTATCAAGAATAAGAGTTTTAAAATTACCTGTGTTTAGAACCCAGATTAGATCCGAACGAGTTTTCAATTTATTACTATGATCTTTCAAGTCTTTGAGCTGACCCACAATTCTTTTACCGTCTCTAACCAATGTCTTAGTCTCATATTCAACTCCTTTTTATCAAAGGAGTATTTGAGACTTTTATGGTCAGTAAAAATTGTACATTTCACACCATACTGGTAATGCCTCCATATTTTTAAGGCAAAAACCACTACTGCCAATTCAAGATCATGTGTCGAATAATTCTTTCATGAATATTTAGTTATCGTGAAGCATACGCAATCACCTTTCCTTGTTGCATAAGTATACACCTGAGACTAAGCTGGGATGCGTCGGAATAGATGACCATGTCTTCAGCTCCATTTGGTAACGTTAATACCGGAGCACTGGTCAACTTTTCTTTAAGTATTAGAAAGGCATCTTTTTATGCGCTTCTTCATACTATTTCTCATCCTTACGGGTCAACTTAGTTAATGGCGTTATGATTTATAAATCTCCGATAGTAACCCGCAAGACCTAGGAAACTTCTTATCTCTGATGGATTCTGCGGAGGTTTCCATTAAGACACAACATCTAATTTGGACGGTTCTACCGGCACTCCATCGGCACGAATAACATGTCCTAGAACTGTACCTCACGTAGCAAAAAGGCAAATTTTGAAAACTTCGCATAAAGTCTTTCACGCCTAAGCATTTCAACACGTAAGTGACACCCGTGATCCGTTTCGCTCTTCGAATATACGAGAATATAGTTGATGAATACTATCACTGACTTGTCTTGCATTGATTTGAAAATGCGGTTTATGAAATCCATTAAAGCCGCAGGGGCATAGGTTAATCCGAAAGACATTACTAAGAATTCATAATGTCCATAACATGTTCGGAATGTCGTTTTCGGTATGTCTTCTTCTTTTACCTTCAACTGGTGATAACAAGACCTTAAGTCGATCTTTGAAAACCAACTCGTGCATTGCAGCTGATCGAATAAGTCTTCAATCCTAGGAAGCAGGTATCGATTCTTTACCATTCTTTACCATGAGTTTATTTAACTCCCGGTAAGCAATACGCATTCATATGCTTCCGTCTTTCTCCTTTACGAATAATACTGGCGCTCTCACGAAGGAATGCTCGGTCGTATAATCCCTTATCGAAACAATCTTGCAATTGTGATAACAATTCTTGTAGTTCTGATGGCGCTAATCAATACGGAGCTTTAGCTACCGATTTCATGCCCGCAACTAATTTGATGTTAAACTCCACCTCGCGTTCAGGTGGTATCCCCGGTAGATCTTCCGGGAAAACATCTCAAAATCCTTTACAACTAGTAAATCTTTAATTTCTAGAAATTCTTTAGTCAAATCATGTATGTAGGCCAGATATGCCTTACATCCATGTTGGACAAGCTTATAAGCTTAAATAAATAAGCAAATAAGGGGAGTACAACTTTTTTTCCCATAAATAGTAACATATTTTCCGCTTGGAGACATCAGTTATATCTCCTTATGGTGGCATATTAATTTTGCGTGATATCGAGTTAGTCTATATATCCCGATTACCACTTGGATTTCTCCCATTGACATGGGAATTAGATCGACGAAGTATTCTTCA
This sequence comes from Helianthus tuberosus, assembly GCA_030545235.1. Taxonomy (NCBI): domain Eukaryota; kingdom Viridiplantae; phylum Streptophyta; class Magnoliopsida; order Asterales; family Asteraceae; genus Helianthus; species Helianthus tuberosus. The sequence goes on along the minus strand of JARYGA010008001.1, from coordinate 4,009 downwards.
TAGTCCATACTAAATTTGCAGTTTCAACACATATCACAACAATAAAACTTTTTATTATTACCTATTTCTACTTCTAGAAGCATAGGTAATTCCGTTAACGTGAATGTAGGGTATTGAATAAATCGATGTGAAACAAAAGATTTATTTGCACCCATAACCATTTAAATTCGTGCTGAATTTAAATTTACAAGAATATACCTGAAATAACATCAGGTTCAGTTTTAGCCTCTATAATTATCATGTGGAACGACATTGCCCTTGCTTTCTGGGCGTCAGGCTTTGCATCAGTTGTGTCTTTGGTTCCAACCAACTCCGGACATTTAGACTTCTTATGTCCCAGCTTGTAGCATTTACCCTTGTGAATTTTTCCACATAATTTACACTGATATAACCCCCTTTTTGTAACTCCTTTCTTGGGAGCTTTATTAGACTTTGATTTCTTTACGGGACTTGGATTCACATCCAACACCCTCCTTTCATTTCTTTCTTGTAAGATACTGTTTTTCAGTTCAGTCATCAAATCGTCCACCACCGGAACGATTGTGGTTTGTAATCTATCGATAAACTGCGATAGACTATTTTCTAAAGCCTTTCCAACTTCCTCGGAAATCTTAGCTTTCATTTGTTCAGTTAAGTGAGATGTCGCCTCACCTCCAGTTATTCCAAACATTTCTTTAACTGAAATGTTCATAATAGTTAATCAATAACTATTCCATTCATTTCCATCTTATTATATGGAAACTTATATCACACATACTTAATCACAAGTAATGTGTTATTTTTTTTTTCAGTTTGGTCAAGTACATATCTTGCCTTACCTTTCTTACTTAGTGTATTTTCCGGGTTCGAGCGTATTCATACACTCCTCCCATACACTTTTCACATATTTTACCTCATTTAAATCTTTAAATCTAGACTCATTTATAAGTAACTCTTACCGGATGTCTTGATCAAGCTTTGAACCGAACACACTTTGTCTTAACGAGGCTCTGATACCAACTTGTAAGACCCTTATCACCCATTTAATAATTCATATAATGTATATAGCACATTTAAATGTTGTTTTCAAAAACATTAATATAACGACATTTACATAAGATCCAAAATCTTAAAACCGAGTTTACAAAGTTTTAGAACTTTCTATGTTAGTAATACCTACTTAACTTGTAAAGCATTAGTTCAATATTTACTAAGTTGGACAAAACAACCCCAACGAGTTTATTAACAAAAGTCTTGATTTAGTTGCGGAAGCTTCTTTTTCACGCGTGTTTGGTTCTCTAACAAGGCTTGATCTTTATCCGTAAGTCCGTTTCCGTTACCTATGTCCAAAAACATCCAAAACATTACTTATTGAAGATTAGAATGTGAATTAACAAGTTCTAAAGTCAAAACACATCGAAAAACAAACTTTCTCAGATCTGTGACTCTGTCGCGGGGCGCGACCGAAACCACATAACAGTATTAATCGTCTCCATCGCGTGGCGCGAGAGATACCAATTTCCAGCGAGTTTGTTATCTGGTCTGCATAATTTTCAGCCATACTATCACTTACAAAAATCGGACATTACTTGTCCGTTATTGATCCGAATTAGGTCTCGTTTCTTCCTACGTGATCGTAATTCGATCCTCTATAACATAGAATAAAAATCCACATTTTTTTATGAAAAAATTTCTAAATTTTTAAACCTTTGGCTTATAACCATTTCCAAGTTATTTTGACCCGTTTGGGTTTTATGACCATTAACTTGGTTTTTAACCCCAAAACTTCTATACGGCTAACACATATAACTTATCTGAATTGATTGGGCGTTATACATGCACTTTATGCGCTCTTATTTGTATGAATATGTTTATTTGACCCGTTTAGTTAAACAAAGTTAACACCAATCCTATACTAAATTTTCATGCATATTTTAGTCATACTCGCTACTGAGTTTATGACTTATTTTCGACGATACTTTTTCTCGGTTAACGATCATAATATATATTTCTTCAAAATCTGGTATCATTTTGATATCGTTATTCATGTAACCTTTCCGGTTTACATCAAGACATCCTATTGACCCATTTAGCTTTCTTAAGGAAATCCATCGCCTCATTTCACCAGAGTTTCATTACTTTGGTTATTTTTACCCGTTTGGTTTCGTTAGTGACATCCATCGCTTTATATTACCAAACATTTATTACTTGAGTCAATTTGACCCGTTTGTCTATTGTAGTGAAATCCATCACTTTTATCTTCTAAAGTCAAGTTTATTTCTTAATTAATTCATCCTGTTTGATTATATGGAATCCACCATTTTATATCAACCGAACTGCCAATTGATACTTCTATCATTCAATTTAATTGAACATAACAAAATAACAAAATTTACAAAGCGTATAGACACGTACCTTTAAAGCTTTCCTTTCAAACGATTATCCGTTCCGCCTTGACTACTTGACGATCCACCCAAATTGCCTATAGAATTCAATTCGAACATATCGCTTAGAATTCATATTTCCATATTCGACCTACAACACGTCTATCTAAATTAATTAAGTGACTCTTCCATGTTTATCACTTATTTCAAATTCATTTAGACATTTTGTCGAACATCTTAAGGGCGTAATCCTTATGAGACTATTATCATGTTCATGGCCTACTAGTTAAACATATCAAAGCATCATTTTCGTACTCATATGACGAGAATATCATAAACAGCCCTTGAACTTGCATCATAACAATCAACTAACATCAATTATCACAATGATTCAAGTATTTATCACAAGACCCATATAACCCACTTATGCCAAATCTTCAAATCACCAAGTTATAGCATGAAATCATTAATTTCTCATCTAGGATTTGTTTCTAGACTTGTATTCATCATAATTCAGCCATAACACCTATCAATCTTTCACTAATTTCATTCATGAAACTTCATAACAAATCAAAACATCACCAAAGTTCAAATTTGAGCATACCTTGTGTTCTCCTAAGTTTGGTTATCACGATTTTAGCTAAGCATTGATTCCAAATCGAATTCCTTCTTTGATTTTAAGCTGATTTGGTGGAATTAGGGTTTTGTGAAGAAGACTCTGGTTTCTCCTGAAGTTGATCGAACTGGGTACACACATATGTGTGTTTTGTGAAGCTTATCAAGTGTTTTAAAACACTAGTTTCAATTTGGCACCATTGGCCCTTCTAGTTTCTAAGTTTTATAAAAGGGGTAGAATGCTTTGATTTCCCATCTTTTATGACAAGATTTTAACTAGGTTAATTATTCCTAGTTTTTATTCTCACCATTGTATTATTATTATCATATCTTTTACATGTGCACAAACATATATAATTTAATTTTTAGGGGTGTTACATAAATTAAACGGAAAACCGAAATACAAATTGTTCGGGCGAAAGAGTTGTTCACACGACAGAGCCTTTCACGCTAAAGGGGTCACCCTTTCGTGCGACATGGACTGTTTGGCGAGCTGAACTTCGTTTGAATGTTTTAACTATTATTCAGTTATGTTTGCGAGTTAAGTTATGTTATTTAGTTATAATTATAGTATAATATCAGTCCAGAACGTTCATATATAATTCAAAGAAGTCATGGATGGAGGTATAGACCTCGTTATAGTTCACCAAAGCACAAATTAGTTAACTTAGTTAACTAATCGGTTGGTCATGAATACAGAAATGGAAATAACAGAATGTAAATAATAGCCAAACAACCGAACAATGACAACCCAGGTGTGCCAACACGGCATGGAAAGAATGAACTAAGTGTCAGAGGCTGGACGGGGTTAACTTGTTCTATGTCTAGGAGATTGCTTGGGTGTTCGTTTTACAAGTTCAAGTGAGGTGGTGGATCTAGATTGAAACGCCAGGGGGACAAAGGCATGCTGATTATCCTCACAAGCTTTCGCGTGCTTTTCCACCTTCTTTGACTCTACTTTCAATACCGCTTGCCCCGCCACAAACTCATTTTCCTGGTACCCGACTAGGGGGGATACACCTATGAGATCG
>JARYGA010008000.1:0-41998 GCA_030545235.1 Helianthus tuberosus | reverse complement strand
CAGGCTGCCCAAGCGTATTGGTGCTACTGCTACTACTACTTCTGATGCCCCTAGCGACAGCAAGCGCAAATGGGATGGAGTCTCAAGCAAGGGTTCAACATCAGCACAGTCTTAGTCTCAGCAGCGAAAGACTGACGACTACCAGAGTCCTGGTCAGCAATCTTCTGGTGGTCAAGGGCAGGGTGGATACCGAGGAAACCACCCCAAGTGCAATCGATGCAACAAACATCATAGTGGGCAGTGCAATAAGGGTCGTTGTCTAAGGTGTAACAAGTTTGGTCATGAAGCAAAGGATTGCAGGGGCTCACGACCGGCAAATCAGAATCGTCAACAACAGCCACTAGCTCCACAGAACAGCAGCAGCAACAGCAGGGTAACAGGGGATGCTATCAGTGTGGTGCTGAAGGTCACTTGAAAAGGAACTGTCCCCAGTTGAACCAGAATCAGAATAACAACAATAACCAGGGTAACGGGAACAATAATGGGGGTAACAATGATGGCAATGGTGCCAGGGGACGTGTCTTCGTGCTGGGTCAGGGTGACGCGAGGAACGATCCCAACGTGGTGATGGGTAAGTTTCTTCTAGATGATTTCTTTGTTACTGTTTTATTTGATTCGGGAGCCGATACTAGTTATGTGTCCTTAAAAGTTACCCAAATTCTTTAGCGCACTCCAACACTTTTGAACACCAAACACACGGTTGAACTAGCAAACGGTAAAAGTCTTGAAGCCACACACATAGTTAAGGGTTGTAACCTCGTCCTCGCTGGTCAGACCTTCTCTATCGATCTTATTCCTATCGTTCTTGGTAGTTTCGACGTCGTTATTGGGATGGACTGGCTATCCCAACATCAAGCGGAGATTATTTGCAATGAGAAAATCGTTCGTATTCCTCGTTTTGGTGAAGAACCTTTAGTGATTCATGGCGACAAGAGTGGTGCTGTTGTGGGCATCATTTCTTTTATTTTAGCCCTCGTTACTGACACCTCGAAGACAGAGAAGAAGATAGAAGATATTCTGATCATACGTGACTTTCCTGAGGTATTTCCTGAGGAATTACCTGGTCTTCCGCCTCATCGACAAGTCGAGTTTCAAATCGAGCTAGCTCCTGGAGCAGTGCCCATAGCTCGAGCACCCTATCGTTTAGCTCCATTAGAACTTGAAGAACTGTCTTCGCAACTACAAGAGCTCTTGGACAAGGGTTTTATTCTCCCTAGCTCTTCACCTTGGGGAGCCCCAGTATTATTTGTGAAGAAGAAGGATGGTACCTTCAGAATGTGTATTGACTATCGCGAACTCAACAAGGTGACTGTGAAGAATCGCTATCCTCTTCCACGCATTGATGACTTATTCGACCAGTTTCAAGGGTCGAGTTTCTACTCCAAGATTGACCTGAGGTCAGGCTACCATCAACTGAGAGTCCGAGACTAGGATATCTCTAAAACAGCATTCAGGACTCATTATGGGCATTACGAGTTTCTGGTTATGCCTTTCGGATTGACGAATGCACCTGCGGTCTTCATGGATCTTATGAACCGAGTGTGCAAACCTTACCTGGACAAGTTCGTTATTGTTTTCATCGATAACATCCTGATCTATTCTAAGAGTCAGGAAGAGCACGAGCAACACCTGAGGCTTATTCTGGAACTTCTTTGAGCAGAGCAGCTGTACGCTAAGCTTTCGAAATGTGACTTTTGGCTTCGTGAAGTCCATTTCTTAGGCCATGTGATAAACAAGGATGGGATTCATGTTGATCCATCCAAGGTAGACTCGGTCAGGAACTGGCCTGCACCCCGTACACCAACGGAAATCTGCCAATTCTTGGGCTTGGCGGGCTATTACAGAAGGTTTATCAAGGATTTCTCCAAGATTGCGCAACCTCTCACTTCACTAGCTCAGAAGGGTGTCACCTATCATTGGGGTGATGCACAAGAAACTGCGTTTCAGCACTTAAAGGATAGAATTTGTAGCGCGCCTATCCTCTCATTGCCTGAAGGCACAGACGATTTTGTGGTTTATTATGACGCATCCATCCAAGGACTTGGTTGCGTGTTGATGCAACGTGACAATGTCATTGCTTACGCATCACGTCAACTTAAAGTTCATGAAAGGAACTACACCATGCACGACTTGGAGTTGGGAGCAGTGGTTTTTGCTCTTAAGATATGGAGACATTACCTGTACGGTACCAAGTGCACCATTTACACCGATCACGTGAGTCTCGAGCATATCTTCAAGCAAAAGGAGTTAAACATGCGACAACATCGATGGTTCGAGCTCTTGAATGATTACGAATGCGCGATCAAGTACCATCCTGCCAAAGCCAATGTTGTGGCCGACGCCCTCAGTCGAAAGGATACTACACCTAAGCGCGTGCGAGCATTACAACTCACCATTCAATCTAGTCTTCCTACTCAGATACGAGATGCTCAGGTCGAAGCATTGAAAGCAGAAAACATCAGGGTCGAGTCCTTACGAGGATCGAGGAAACGGTTAGAACAAAAGGAAGACGGCGCCTACTACGTAACAGGTCATATCTGGGTCCCACTTTATGGAAACTTACGCTAGCTTGTGATGGATGAAGCGCACAAGTCTCGTTACTCAGTACATCCTGGTTCAGATAAGATGTACCACGACTTAAAGACTACATACTGGTAGCCTAGCATGAAAGCCAACATAGCAACCTACGTCAGTAAATGTTTGACTTGTGCGAGAGTCAAGGTTGAATATCAGAAACCGTCAGGCCTACTGCAGCAACCAGAGATACCGACATGGAAATGGGAGCAAATTTCCATGGATTTTGTTACTGGCTTACCTAGATCAAAATGCGGAAATGACACTATTTGGGTAATAGTGGATCGATTGACTAAGTCTGCACACTTTTTGGCTATCAAAGAAACAGACAAGTTTTCTACTTTAGCAGACGTTTACTTAAAGGAAGTGGTGTCAAGGCACGGGGTGCCAACCTCTATTATTTAAGATCGTGACGCGCGTTTTACTTCCGAACTGTGGCAAGCTATGCACAAGTCCTTTGGCTCACGTTTGGACATGAGCACCGCTTATCATCCACAGACGGACGGGTAGACTGAACACACCATCCAAACCCTTGAGGACATGCTTAGGGCATGTGTGATTGACTTTCGTAACGGCTGGGAAAGACACCTCCCTTTGGTGGAGTTTTCGTATAATAACAGCTACCACACCAGTATCCAGGCCACTCCGTTTGAGGCATTGCACGGGCATAAATGCCGATCACCTCTTTGTTGGGAAGAGGTTGGCGACAGCCAGATCACAGGCCCAGAACTCATGGTAGACACGACAGAAAGGATTGCTCAAATATGACAACGAATGGCGGCAGCTCGTGACCGTCAAAAAAGCTACGCTGATAAGCGCAGGAAACCACTCGAGTTCCAGGTTGGGGATTGAGTGCTACTCAAAGTCTCACCTTGGAAAGGTGTTGTTCGTTTTGTCAAACGAGGCAAACTTAACCCACGATAGGTTGGACCTTTTGACATCATTGAGAAAGTAGGCAATGTGGCCTACAAACTAAACCTACCAGCAGAACTCAGTGGAGTTCACAATGTATTTCACATGTCAAATCTGAAGAATTTTCTGTCAGATGAGACCCTCATAGTTCCTTTGAAGGAGCTCACAATCGACGATCAACTGCGATTCGTCGAGGAACCAGTAGAAATCACAGATCGTGATGTTATGATTCTCAAGCGCACTAGAATACCTCTTGTTCGAGTTCGGTGGAACTCCCTTCATGGACCAGAGTTCACCTGGGAACGAGAAGACCAAATGAAACACAAGTATCCCCAGTTGTTCGAGCCATATGAAACCACTACTGAGGTCGAAGCTACTGCGGAATTTCGGGATGAAATTCCAAACCAACGGGGGAAGGATGTGACACCCCAGGAAAACCAGGAAACCATGCAACCTAACTAGCTTCCTTAATGAGTACGTGCTAAATTTCGGGATGAAATTTCTTTCAACTTGGGGATAATGTGACAACTCGTATTTCAGAACCTATCCTTGTGTTTAATGTAACGTATGTGAACTTTGTGTGATTATTTGATATATTGATTTAATGGAATGTTATGATATTGCGTTATGTGGATTGTGTGGTATATGTTATATGATTGTGTGTGTAATGTATATATAATGTCGTCGCACAACTCAACTCAACCGCACAACACTTGGCCGATCGCACAAGCCTTTGGGCTTTGCTTCCTTACCACTCTCGGCCCACACTCTTTTGTAATCGAACCAAAGGGCAACCCATGTAAAGGGTTCGGCCACTTCCTTTTATAAACCAACACAAAACCTTGTTGACGGTTTTGTTTCCTCATTGCTTGCAAATCACACATAACACACACCAAACCCTAGTCCTCTCTCTCTCTCTCTCTCTCTCTCTCTCTCTCTCTCTCTCTCACAGCCAACGGTCACCCTCCCTCGAAGCTTTTGATTCGGATCATCCTTTTCTACCTTCAAACCGGTTAGTGTTTCATAGTTATTGTTTTGTTAAGTGATATTGTGATTTATACGTTCTCATACAATGATTTAGGGATGATATATGATTGATTAGGATGTAAACTGTTAAGGTTGTTCATGTAGATCGGTTCACTTGTGATGTATGTTTTGAATTATTTAGAGTTGATGATTATGTGTTGATGATCTAGAACCGAATGAATGATACCCGGCTGTGATATGTTCCTATTTGAATGAATTATGGGGATTGTTATGTTAGTATGCATGCTAGTGATCAAGAACATGAACCATATTAATATGTTTAAGTGTTATGATTACTATTTATGTTTGATAAATTATTAGGGTTCATAAGAATTCAATGTTGAATGATAGTTTGATAGATTAAGGCATGATTGGAAACTGTTGGGATTATTTAGGTAAAAGTCAAAGTTATAACTGATTTCCTAAATTACTGGAGTATTCAACGGATCGCACAAGTCCCTTAGCCGCACAAGAGCTGAACGTACCAGCTCTTGGATCGCACAAGGGAAATTGCACAATACAATCGCACAAGGTACAACCAGGATATGCATGATCACACAAGACTGGTGGATCGCACAAGACAGTGTCGGTCGCACAAGTCTTGGGCCACACACAACTGTTTGAATTTTTGTGTGATTTTGGGCTTTAAAGCCCAAATCTCAGTCGCACAAGACAATTGTAATCGTACAAGGCCATATCAAACGCACAAGATTAAATGGATCGCACAAGAGATTATCAGTTTAAATGGTTGGGCTGTATAGATCTGAATTGCATGTTTGGGACGGGAACTATTGGGCTTCATTTATTAAATTGCACAAGACTATTGGGCTAATGAACTTGTGCGAGCCCAATCATCTGAGTCGCACAAGTTGGGCCTTATGTGGACTTGACTGTGTTGCATGATTTACGTGTTTGCCATGATCATTATGTGATCTTGTATTGTTAATTTTGTGTAAACCTATGTGCACTACTTGAACCTAGACCTGACTTGTATGTTAACCATGTTAGGATGAGGTTGACCCCTAGCAGCTCGATTGACCTTTTGTTTATCTGCCGAGCAAACCAAGGTGAGTTCACACACTTTCTAAGGCATGGGATTCCCGGTGGTTGGGAATGGGTTAAAGAATTAAAACGGAACTTACATATCCTCCTTGGGTAGGATATGTACCGCCATCATCCATGGGTAGGATGCCAGTATTAATCCTGCGAATTCTCCTTGGGTAGAATACGTACGTCCGTCCTCCTTGGGTAAGACAACAACCTTAACTTACTAGACAAAACTCTATCATGAAGTCCCTCATTCTTATATCGACTTAATCGTCGGGCCAATGGTGAGCGGGTCATTAGTTAATAGCGCTATTAGGGTTGACAAGCCTCACACCGTGCCGTTCGGACGGGCGTGTACTAATGGATCTGGGCACTTTGTCAATGATGATAGACATTGACGTAGGGCACAATCGATATGGTAATGGTCTAGTGGTTCACATGGGGAAGCCCCCACTGATTATGGATATGGTTTGGGAAACAAAGGAACTGGTTAACTCGTTGTTTACGAAACAACTTATGGTTTTCAAAACAAACTGGTAAAACTAAACAACCAACTGTGAACTCGCTCAACTTTGTTGTTGACTCGTTGTTTCATGCCTTGCAGGTCGTTAGGTATTCATGGAGCTTGCACGAGGAGGCGTGATCATTGTGGGACATGGATAGTCATATGTCATGTTAAACATTTGATATATTTGAACTCATACTTTGGTTTTAAACATTATACTTCTGCTTACAACTTAAACTATGTTTTGGTGAGGATACCAATTATATTGTGCTGGGTTTTATATTTATTTACATGCTTTGTTCAATATGGTTGGTGGCTTGATCCTGGTCAGTCACGCCTCCATGCGGTGATACTCCGCTTGTGGATTTTGGGGGTGTGACAGTATCCCTACTGACTCAAACCACTTAGCCAAGGGTAACGTCACCTTCAAAAGATGGGCCTACCACATTACGCATTAATAACTTAATTAACTATCTTCTAATATTCCGACCCTTTGGGATTGTATCCTAGCTGACTCAAACCACTGGGTTGAGGGTAACGTCACCTTCAAAAGAGGTGCCTACTACTATAACTAAGATAATCTCTTAAAAAGTGCAAAAGTGCGGAAATCATCAAAGGTTACATTAATGGCGAGTCGGATCCAAGTGATTCATCTTGTCGATCTGTTTTTATTTTAGTTTTATTTTTCAGCATTTTAGTTTTTATTTTTGTTGTTTAAAACCTTTTCTAAACTTTTGATTTGATTAGACGTTGAGGATAAACCGGTACTAAAAGCTCTTGTGTCCTTGGACGACCTCGGTATCTTACCAACGCTATACTACGCTCACGACGGGTGCACTTGACCATATGTGTGTTTAGTGTTAGTGGAATATCGTGTTTTTATAAATTTAAAACTTGACCAAAGTGTTAAAATGGCTTAAAATAACAATAAAAACATATCACACCTAACGCACATCTTTAAGGCAGAGATAGTTTGCTACAAATGTAAACAAAATGGACACTAAGCATCAGAGTGCAAAAATAAGAAGTTGAAAGATGTAGCTTATTATGAAAAGAAGCTTGAAAACGCTAAACGACAACAGAGAGTTAGCCTTATGGCAGTAACAGGTGCCTGGCTGACTGATGACTCTTCTGATGAAAAAAAAAGAGGAAATGGCTAATTTCTTTTTAATGGCTACAATTTCTGATGGAAGCTCCAGCTCATCAGAACACAAAGTAAGTTCAAATAATATTGATTTAGAACAACAACTGAACAAACTCATGAAAGATTTTGTGATTTTACAAGATAAACAATCATCAGAAAACACAAAATATGATGATTTGCAAAAAATGCTGAATAAAGTCCAACTTGAAAACCAATTACTAATTGAAGAAAATCTGACAAAAGAAGCTAAAATTTAATTTTAAGAATGAGAAAGAAAAGATTTATACAAAAAATTCATGACAATGAAATCAATGGTAAGGGTTTTCAACAAGCAAAAGATTTTATACACTTTATTGAAGCAACACCTAAGAACAAAGGTGAAGGATTAGGTTATGTAAAAACAAATACTAGAAATCCTACCACCTTTGTAAGGGCATCAGACAACAATTATGGTAAAATAATATCTGAATCTGATGCTAAATCTTGCAAATCAAGAAGTTCTGACAGTTTTTCTTTACCATCCAAGAGCAGTTTAAAAGGAAAAAGGGATGAGGTTAAATAGAACTTTTCTGATAATTCAAAAAGAACACATCCCAAATTTCAAAGAAACAATAATCTTCCGTCACAACCAAATTTGTCTAAAAATTTAGACAAAACAAGTTGTATGTGTGTTGAAATACTGAAGCTAATTAAACACCATCTCTCAAGAGAAAACCATTATGTTAATGGCTCAGCATTTAACAGAAATTCTGATGAGAATTATTCATCCGAAGAAGAAATATCAAGTGCTTTTCCATCAGAAAAAGTACCCAAACAGGTTTGGGTACAAAAAAATCTCAAACCTTACCATTTCAGGACCATCATGTGCAGCAGATCTGGTACTTCGATTCAAGAAGCTCCAATCACATGACTGGAGCTAGGAGCTTACTCAGTAATTATCAAGAAAAACTGGGTAAATTAGTAAACTTTGGAAATGGGGTTAAGGGGAGAACGATGGGTTACGATACCATTCGGTATGGATCTTTAACCAATGAGAAAGGTGCCTATGTAGAAAGTTTGAAATATAACCTACTAAGTTGTGGGCAATTTTGTGACAAAGGCTTCCAGGTAGCTTTCCTACCAGAAAAATGTTTGCTTATTGGTTTAGGTGACAACAAAGTTTATTTAAGTGGGAAAAGGATAAGAAAATCCGTCTATTACTTTGATTTTAAAGAATAAATTGAGCATCCTCAACTATGTTTATTTTCAAGAGAAAACAAGGGTAATAGTTGGCTATTGTCACACCTCGACCACGTAGAACATACCACACGTGGCGGAAACATCGGGGAGTGTTGTAACAGAATTAATGTTTCAAATCCATGGCAATTGAAGTTTCGTTTTATTGATTAAAAGTGTTACAATGTCTTAATAAACAAATAAATACAACATAATTAACTAGTCTTGCATCTTTTATTGTTACTAAAGCCCAGGTCTGTCTATGTGTATCTTGACCATCTTATGCAACAGTTCCTGAAAAACATATGTGAAAATAGGTACGTCAGCATAAAAATGCCTGTGAGATACATAGGTTTTGTGAAAATAAGATTCATGACTTATGTTTGAGAAAATGTTTAGTCATGAACCTTGTTATTTGCTTTGTCTTTTAAATCATTTGAAAAACGATAAGATCAGATGTTAAGTATAAATAAATGTAAGGTTAAATGAATAACCAAGAAAAATGTGTTTGTATAAGATAAGTTGTTTATAAATCAATGTCTTGTGAAAAGTATGTTATTTGTATGAAATGTTCTATGTCTCAAACTGAAATGATTCAAATAACGTTACGACATGTAATACCATACAAACATTTATATATAGGAAGTACCAGCGGCGTATCCACCATGCTTGTATCATATTACACACGCATCGTTACTTAATCACTTAATCAAACCAAACCAAACAATGTAAAATGTTCATGTCAAGATGTAAATCATGTCAAAATGTCTATGTCAAATATCCATGTCAAATGTCTATGTCAAGTATCCATGTCAAATGTCTATAGTCCAAGAGTAGTCAAGTAATGTATAACCAAAATGATATGTATGGTAAGTAAAATTCAGACTACTTAAACCATAAGTAAAAATGTACAAAACAAAGTATTGAAGTAAAACTTGGCTTAAATCAAAGTTATGTTTTGTAAGATATATGCATGCTATACTGAATATGAACATTTATGCGGTATTGTGAAAATTCATACATCCAAGCCTTGAGACAGACGGATAACTATGTAAAAGTGAGTTATCAAGAGAATATGTATTCGGATTCGGTCATTCCTTTCATCCCCTTTCCCTGGGATGTCCGGAACGGGATTTGTCAAGTCCTATGGTACCACTACCTACTACCGAGCGGCATGATCGGTGTTAATGAATGTATAGTATAGTTTAAACAAACCAAATGTCATACCAAAATGTAAGCATGTTTTATGAAGATAATGTACCTAGTATGCTAGAGTAAACATACAGGGTAGAGCTATAAAACAATGTGTCCATATGTTACTGGAACATATGCAACAGAGATGCAGTATAAAACAATGTACTAAGTATGCAAAGTCATCATACAAAGTAGAAAAGTCATGTAAAACAATGTACTAAGCATGTTATCAGTCAACATACATAGCAGAAAAGTCATGTAAATCAATGTACTAAGCATGTTATCAGTCAACATACATAGCAGAAAAGTCATGTAAATCAATGTGCTTAGCATGTTATCAGTCAACATACATAGCAGAAAAGTAATGAAATCATGTACTATAATGTACTAACAAACATAGTCGGTATATGATGTGAAAACAGGAAAGCATGAAAGTAACAAGTAGGCACATGTGTTTCACCCCAAAACAGTTTGGAAAACAGTAAAAGAGGGGTCTATGTACTCACTTGAGATTGCTCAGTTGTCAAAAGATAACCACCAAGTAATGCTATAGATCTCGGAATCAAACGGCACCTAATATAGGTAACTATGTTAATAAACCGGACCTAAATCGGAAGATTGGATAGAATGAGGTTTCGTAAACCAAACGAGTGTAGAGACTCGTGTCATTTGGTTTAACAAAGCCTGCATACTAAATGAAACTTAACATAATTGTTTACGACCCATTACGACCCGTTTAGGAAGCTTATGCTACTTTAACGCGTCGTGCGCGTGAAACGCGTTTGGACCGCCTAACTAGTCCTATGACAAGTATTATATGCCTAAACATGTTACATAATCAGTTACGTGACAAAAGTTTAGGTTACATATGCTAAATTACCAATTATGTATGAAAAGGGTATTCTGGTAATTTACCTAAGGCATATAAACTACCTATCATACAACTACTTAAACGTCGTGACCATAAGGTATAACCTCGGAAGGTTATTCCCTACACTATGGTCACCTAATGTGTTTGGTCGGATTCTAATGATCGACCAAACTGGGTCGGGTTCGAGGTATAAGCGATTTATTAGATCGCTTACCCTACGACCCTAGACAACGTGGTAATCAGTAGGCATAGTCCCAAGGGACTATGACCATCGTGATTACAATCACGTTGCGAAGTTCAAACGAACTTCGCATTGACCATTACTGGTCAACGCTGAAAGTCAAACAAAGTTTGACTTTCTGACTCGAAAAGCAGTAAAAATAAGGAAAAGAACGAAAGAATACTTACGAAGGGTCCCCGAATGCTAACCCAGATCAAAATAGCTCAGGTATGAAACGAAGGTTCCAACTTAGAGCTTTCTTAATCAGATTTGTGGGTTTTTGGGGTTGAGGGTGGATGGGTATTTATAGTATTCGGTCCACCGTTAAGATCGTTTCTTGAATAACGTGCCTTAATCGGAACCGTACACTTGTCGTAAAGTTGTGGTGTCCAGAAAGTTGTTCTTATCCGCTGACTAGACGATAGGAAATGTGTGGACACGAATCAACCAGTTGCAACTTGCAACAAAAACAATGAATCTGGTCAGATCATGCAGTCGCGTAGCGCTACGGGTAGAGCCTTAGGGCTCGCGCTACGCTAGTGCCTATCTGATTCAGAATTGTTTCAAAAGTGACAGGTTTAGTCCCTGCAGCCCTTTTAAGCGATTTTCGATGCGTTTGAACCCCGTTAACCTCATTTCAAGGCTCTAAAATGAAGTTAAAGTATAGGGAACTCAAAACATGTTCAAAAATATCTCGGATGTCGGTTCGTTTGGCCGTACGAACGCGATGTTCGCTTAATTACGACGGAATGCGCATAAGCGCGAAAAACGATCCAAATGACGAAACGAATGGATTTTTCTTAAGGCGAACACTAAAATATAATGTAGTCATGCTTACATAAATTTTTGGATGTCCAGATGTATTCAGAACGTAAGTTATGCGCGAAAATGCAAACTTGTGCACTTTTTGACACTTTTAGTCCCTGAATGACACAAAAGTTTATTTTAGCACACCGAACCCCTCAAAGCCTATTTCTAAGCTTTGTAAAGGATATTTATGGTATGTTTAACTTATGGTCATGTTCCGG
Organism: Helianthus tuberosus; assembly: GCA_030545235.1. NCBI lineage: Eukaryota > Viridiplantae > Streptophyta > Magnoliopsida > Asterales > Asteraceae > Helianthus > Helianthus tuberosus. The sequence goes on along the minus strand of JARYGA010008000.1, from coordinate 30,262 downwards.
AAGGTCTGTTACAGTTCAAATTGGCATACTTTCGCAGTTTGTCAACTTTAGTCCCTGTAAGCGATTTAACTTTGATTTCACCACACCAAACCTTCCAAAACTTATATCTAAGTTATGTAAAGGTTATTTTAGGTATGTTAAACCTATTTCACTATTCCGGAGTGTTTGTTGCATTAAACTGGTTATATTTACGCATTAGTGCGCGTATAACCTTCCAGAAAGCGATTTACAGTTTGAAATTGAACAGAAATTGATATGTGCAAATGATACACATATTTTTACAAATCCCAAGTATGAAATACAATATTTCATTGGTTTGGTATTTGTTTGATGGCCGTGGAGGCACAGGTGTTACAGTCTCCCCTACTTTAGGAAATTTCGTCCCGAAATTTATTTAGAGGAAACTTGTGAGAGTCTAAAACATGAAGTTGAAAAGATCAAACAACATTGGTTAGGGTTCTTGAACTTCTAGTAACCTTAATAACATTATGTTTGCAATGTAAGAGGGACACTTATATACAAGTATATAAAGCGTCATTGGTGCGTCCACCGTACCTCCATTACATCGTTATCATTTTGTTATTTTGTCGCTATCGGTTCTTACACATAATAAATCTTACTGGGTTTCTGTGCATTGAATTCCACAATTATGTAGGCCTCCATAATTACATAGTTCCTTGTACAGTCCGCACAGTCTATTTTATAATGTGTAGTGTAAAACCAAATGAACAATCCTGTGATGAGTGTAACTAGACTGCCATAGAGTCCTTTAGACTAAATCAATAAATGATTTAAATAGACTATCCAGGAGTCTATTTAGTTACATCACTAGATGTCATTCTTTAACCAAATTGTGAATCAATCTTTTTTACTAGACCACTAAAGGGTCCCTTATGAATCATGGAGTAGTACTATATAATCCAAGGGTCTTAACTATTACATAGAAGCCCATTAAGGATTTAAGGTAGTACCTTTTGAATATCCTGCTACGAAACTCTCATATGAAGATATGAAAAGATCCTGCGAGGATTTGGATAACGAATATCCAGAGTATACAAAAACACAAAAATCATAGAGGAGAACACATAAACACATATCATATAACCACAAAATTGTTTAACTAGAAGTTTGTTCTGCTAACAGAGTACATGTATTTAAAGCACACTAGGAATCCATCTCGTGGATTTCATTTGGTACTTTAAACATTATCAAGAATCTAACTATAAAGATAGAAAGATCTTTAAAAGAAAGAATTCGATTTCGATTTTAAGGAACCGAAATGTTCGAATTTAGGTATATGAGGAATCCAATTAAGGACTCTGATTTGAATGATGATCATCCACAAGGATCTAATTGTGAAGATAAAAAGATCCCTTATGGATTTTAGAAGTTGAAGATGTTTTGATACCTTGCACTGGACGTGCTTATGTCAAAACATGAAGTAAAAATGCTTATGAAATTGAGATGCTAGATATGCCAAGGCGACATATGAAGCAGAATTTTGAAGGTTAAGTCAATGTATGAGGAAAATATTTTTGAAAACTATGCATGGGGTTCTTTTAAGAAAAAGGTGTTTAACGTTTTTGAAACCTTATATATAATACTTTTGAAATAAAGTAGGTGTATTAGGTAGATATATTTAAAAAAAATGTTTTTAAAATCATGCGAGATGAATTTTGACATTATGTATAAGGTTTTTGAAAGACATGAATGATGCTTTTCGAAATCATGCACTTGATCAGAAAATGTATTGTGTTAATATTGTCTTCAGACTATATGAAATATTTTGAAATTAGAAAGGTTGGTTTTGATAACATGGCCAATGTTTTTGAAATAATCACAGACAATGCATCTAGAAAAATTGTTTTCAAACTATATGAAATGTTTTGAGATCATGAAGATTGTTTTGAAATACCGGTACTGTGTATGTTGAAAAATCAAAACGTAATGGGTATGAGATTTGAAAATACCCTTAGTTATCTAACCAAGGATTTAAAGGCACAGATGTGCGAAAAGCACGATTACTCATAATGTCACTAAATTTTCTGTACTTTGTTTCTTAGAGTGAAACGAGTACTTAAAATTTTCGAGGGAATCATGAGCAATCATTTGAGAGAGAGAAATCACAAGAGTAGGTTGTAAGGTACATAGTTCCTTGATGTAGGTATCATAGGAAAAGCCATACACACCTAGCAGGGGGTTGAGCTGGTTGGTTGGGGACTGCTTTACCATTGTGAGCGACCATGGCGAAGTTCTGAGAAGCCTTTCGCTTCTTTGACTTCTTAGGGGATCGTTCATCCATGGTCTTTGATTCCTCGATTTGTTTCTTGGCTGATGGTGCTGTCACCTGACTAGGTCCTGCCTGTCTTGGTGACTCTTGAGTGGCTTCATCCTGGAGATGATACATGGCAGTAGCTAATTCAACAGTCTTCAGGGCTACTTCGCCTATTCGCTGAGCGAATTTTGGCTGCTTGCTCAGATATCTGGGCGTCATCGTGATGAAGAGACATTCTTGAAGAAAAAGAAAGGCATAGGGAGAAACAGGTGAAAGATTATTGGACAATCAAAACAGAATGATAACGCATGAAGATTGCGATCATTTGTTTGTTACCTAAGGCAAACAAATGAGACGGTGACTGATCAAAGTAAATGGGTCAAAAATAATGTATCGCGAAGACATGCTCGCCTATAAGTGAACACTCATCCCAAGAATTCCCAGGTAAGCACAACTGGTCTCGCGTCTGATGAGATGTATACGAAGTGCTTGCCTAGCCAGAAAACCCAGAATACAGGCATTCACCCTTCCAGTTTGCACGTGTTCACATTATTTAAAACCCAAAACCTTGACGAAGTTTTGAAAACTCAAAGAGTTCAAAACCTTATGATAGAGGGTTCAAAACCTAGTAATCAATCATCCTAGAACAGATGATTAGTTTTCAAAGCGGTTTTGAAATTTATGTTCTTGTTGTGGTCGTCGCCTAAGGATAGGTGACGGTATTGTTTTATGACTAAACGCAAGTAAACTCGCGTTAGGGTCCTAAGAAGGTTATAGACTAGGTCAAAGCATTACTAATTACTAATAACCTAATTCCCTATAACCATTGGCTCTGATACCATCTTTTCTGTCACACCCCGACCACGTAGAACATACCACACGTGGCGGAAACATCGGGGAGTGTTGTAACAGAATTAATGTTTCAAATCCATGGCAATTGAAGTTTCGTTTTATTGATTAAAAGTGTTACAATGTCTTAATAAACAAATAAATACAACATAATTAACTAGTCTTGCATCTTTTATTGTTACTAAAGCCCAGGTCTGTCTATGTGTATCTTGACCATCTTATGCAACAGTTCCTGAAAAACATATGTGAAAATAGGTACGTCAGCATAAAAATGCCTGTGAGATACATAGGTTTTGTGAAAATAAGATTCATGACTTATGTTTGAGAAAATGTTTAGTCATGAACCTTGTTATTTGCTTTGTCTTTTAAATCATTTGAAAAACGATAAGATCAGATGTTAAGTATAAATAAATGTAAGGTTAAATGAATAACCAAGAAAAATGTGTTTGTATAAGATAAGTTGTTTATAAATCAATGTCTTGTGAAAAGTATGTTATTTGTATGAAATGTTCTATGTCTCAAACTGAAATGATTCAAATAACGTTACGACATGTAATACCATACAAACATTTATATATAGGAAGTACCAGCGGCGTATCCACCATGCTTGTATCATATTACACACGCATCGTTACTTAATCACTTAATCAAACCAAACCAAACAATGTAAAATGTTCATGTCAAGATGTAAATCATGTCAAAATGTCTATGTCAAATATCCATGTCAAATGTCTATGTCAAGTATCCATGTCAAATGTCTATAGTCCAAGAGTAGTCAAGTAATGTATAACCAAAATGATATATATGGTAAGTAAAATTCAGACTACTTAAACCATAAGTAAAAATGTACAAAACAAAGTATTGAAGTAAAACTTGGCTTAAATCAAAGTTATGTTTTGTAAGATATATGCATGCTATACTGAATATGAACATTTATGCGGTATTGTGAAAATTCATACATCCAAGCCTTGAGACAGACGGATAACTATGTAAAAGTGAGTTATCAAGAGAATATGTATTCGGATTCGGTCATTCCTTTCATCCCCTTTCCCTGGGATGTCCGGAACGGGATTTGTCAAGTCCTATGGTACCACTACCTACTACCGAGCGGCATGATCGGTGTTAATGAATGTATAGTATAGTTTAAACAAACCAAATGTCATACCAAAATGTAAGCATGATTTATGAAGATAATGTACCTAGTATGCTAGAGTAAACATACAGGGTAGAGCTATAAAACAATGTGTCCACATGTTACTGGAACATATGCAACAGAGATGCAGTATAAAACAATGTACTAAGTATGCAAAGTCATCATACAAAGTAGAAAAGTCATGTAAAACAATGTACTAAGCATGTTATCAGTCAACATACATAGCAGAAAAGTCATGTAAATCAATGTACTAAGCATGTTATCAGTCAACATACATAGCAGAAAAGTCATGTAAATCAATGTGCTTAGCATGTTATCAGTCAACATACATAGCAGAAAAGTAATGAAATCATGTACTATAATGTACTAACAAACATAGTCGGTATATGATGTGAAAACAGGAAAGCATGAAAGTAACAAGTAGGCACATGTGTTTCACCCCAAAATAGTTTGGAAAACAGTAAAAGAGGGGTCTATGTACTCACTTGAGATTGCTCAGTTGTCAAAAGATAACCACCAAGTAATGCTATAGATCTCGGAATCAAACGGCACCTAATATAGGTAACTATGTTAATAAACCGGACCTAAATCGGAAGATTGGATAGAATGAGGTTTCGTAAACCAAACGAGTGTAGAGACTCGTGTCATTTGGTTTAACAAAGCCTGCATACTAAATGAAACTTAACATAATTGTTTACGACCCATTACGACCCGTTTAGGAAGCTTATGCTACTTTAACGCGTCGTGCGCGTGAAACGCGTTTGGACCGCCTAACTAGTCCTATGACAAGTATTATATGCCTAAACATGTTACATAATCAGTTACGTGACAAAAGTTTAGGTTACATATGCTAAATTACCAATTATGTATGAAAAGGGTATTCTGGTAATTTACCTAAGGCATATAAACTACCTATCATACAACTACTTAAACGTCGTGACCATAAGGTATAACCTCGGAAGGTTATTCCCTACACTATGGTCACCTAATGTGTTTGGTCGGATTCTAATGATCGACCAAACTGGGTCGGGTTCGAGGTATAAGCGATTTATTAGATCGCTTACCCTACGACCCTAGACAACGTGGTAATCAGTAGGCATAGTCCCAAGGGACTATGACCATCGTGATTACAATCACGTTGCGAAGTTCAAACGAACTTCGCATTGACCATTACTGGTCAACGCTGAAAGTCAAACAAAGTTTGACTTTCTGACTCGAAAAGCAGTAAAAATAAGGAAAAGAACGAAAGAATACTTACGAAGGGTCCCCGAATGCTAACCCAGATCAAAATAGCTCAGGTATGAAACGAAGGTTCCAACTTAGATCTTTCTTAATCAGATTTGTGGGTTTTTGGGGTTGAGGGTGGATGGGTATTTATAGTATTCGGTCCACCGTTAAGATCGTTTCTTGAATAACGTGCCTTAATCGGAACCGTACACTTGTCGTAAAGTTGTGGTGTCCAGAAAGTTGTTCTTATCCGCTGACTAGACGATAGGAAATGTGTGCACACGAATCAACCAGTTGCAACTTGCAACAAAAACAATGAATCTGGTCAGATCATGCAGTCGCGTAGCGCTACGGGTAGAGCCTTAGGGCTCGCGCTACGCTAGTGCCTATCTGATTCAGAATTGTTTCAAAAGTGACAGGTTTAGTCCCTGCAGCCCTTTTAAGCGATTTTCGATGCGTTTGAACCCCGTTAACCTCATTTCAAGGCTCTAAAATGAAGTTAAAGTATAGGGAACTCAAAACATGTTCAAAAATATCTCGGATGTCGGTTCGTTTGGCCGTACGAACGCGATGTTCGCTTAATTACGACGGAATGCGCATAAGCGCGAAAAACGATCCAAATGACGAAACGAATGGATTTTTCTTAAGGCGAACACTAAAATATAATGTAGTCATGCTTACATAAATTTTTGGATGTCCAGATGTATTCAGAACGTAAGTTATGCGCGAAAATGCAAACTTGTGCACTTTTTGACACTTTTAGTCCCTGAATGACACAAAAGTTTATTTTAGCACACCGAACCCCTCAAAGCCTATTTCTAAGCTTTGTAAAGGATATTTATGGTATGTTTAACTTATGGTCATGTTCCGGAAGGTCTGTTACAGTTCAAATTGGCATACTTTCGCAGTTTGTCAACTTTAGTCCCTGTAAGCGATTTAACTTTGATTTCACCACACCAAACCTTCCAAAACTTATATCTAAGTTATGTAAAGGTTATTTTAGGTATGTTAAACCTATTTCACTATTCCGGAGTGTTTGTTGCATTAAACTGGTTATATTTACGCATTAGTGCGCGTATAACCTTCCAGAAAGCGATTTAGAGTTTGAAATTGAACAGAAATTGATATGTGCAAATGATACACATATTTTTACAAATCCCAAGTATGAAATACAATATTTCATTGGTTTGGTATTTGTTTGATGGCCGTGGAGGCACAGGTGTTACAGCTATGGCATAAAAGACTGGCCCACTTAAATTTCAAAACTCTAAATTAATTGGCAAATAAGAATTTGGTGAAGGCTTACCTTTCATTTCATCCAAAAAGGATAAGATGTGTGAAGTATGTGAGCTAGGAAAAAAATCTCACATAAAACAATTTCTGAATCTTCTATTTCTCAAAATCTAGAACTTTTACACATGGACCTTTGTGGACCTGTTAAAACAAGTTTTTTTCTAGAAAGAAATACATTTTAGTCATTGTAGATGACTACTCTAGGTACACTTGTGTTGAGTTTCTCAGAAAGAAAAGTGAAACCCCAGATCTGATCATCAATTTCATCACAAAACAGAAAGGCTGTTGAAATTGCCTGTCAGAAGGATCAGATCTGAAAATGGAACGAAATTTAAAAACTCAAAACTTGAGACTTTCCTTATGACCAAAGGAATTTCTCATGACTTTTCTGCTTCAAGAACTCCACAACAGAATTGAGTTATAGAAAGAAGATATAGGACTTTAGTTGAAGCAGCAAGAACTATGCTTGCTTATGCCAAACTGCCCACTTACTTTTGGGCTGAAGCAATTGCAAATGCCTGTTTTACACAAAACAGATCTATCATTAACAACAGACACTAGAAAACTGCTTATAACATCATCATCGAAAGGATTCCAAACATCAAATTTTTACACACCTTTGGTTGTAGATGTTTTGTGTTCAATGATTTTGATAGTCTTGAAAAGTTTGACAGAAAAGCTGAAAAAGGAATTTTTCTTGGTGACTCATTGTCCTCAAAAGCTTATAGAGTTTTCCTTTGAAATTCAAGGATAATTAGAGAGTTTATATGTATCATTTGATGACTCATCAGAAACAAAAATTTCTAATGAAATTTTACAAGATATAAACTCAAAACCAACCAGAAAATTCTGAAAATCTTCTTAACCAACTGGCAGAAGAACTTCTATGTAACACCTGTTCTTATAAATCATTGTTTAATGTATAGTTTACGAAAAGGATCATGTAATTGAGTTTACATATACATCGGAAATACGGGTTTAATAAAAACTTTTTACAATTTAAAAGTTTACAACGTAATGTAATTAAGTCCGTCATTTAAAGGTAACAACGAGACGTCATGCGGAAGCTTGTTTCTTGATCGTGTTCGGTTCTTCATTGAGCTTGATCATCCTCCGGTACTAGAAATATACCTACAACTCATAAAACATGAGTTAGATTAGTCATACGTAGCTTAAAAACGCATTTCAATGGGTTATCAAAGCATAAACGTTTAAATAACAAATTTTTGCGTATCTGGAACTTGGTGGCGTCGCGCGACGGCCTGAGGCCTCCCCCGTCGCGCGGCGCGATGCCATGAAATGAGCAGAAAGTTTTCAGCAGTTGCTGCATATTACCAGCATCACCCGATTTCACGGAAACGAGCATAACTCTCTCGTCTTTTATCCGTTTTACCCGATTCTTTTTCCTATGCGTCCGTAATTTAATTCTCCATCATGTGGAGTTAAAATCCAACATCAGACATAATAAATTTTGTGACTTTTAAGCCTTCGATTCATTACCTTTTTACCGAATTTTAACCCGTTTATGCATTTTATCAAACAAACATATATGTTTGATCCTTATTTCACATGCACCTCTTCAAATTAATGTTATCTACCATGTTAGGTTCTAGTCACAGGTTTCTTACACAATTTAAACCCGTTTTCGCTCGTATGCTTATTATGACCCGTTAAGGGTATTTAAGCACTTTAGAACTTGAAATCACTTTCATACATTTCTAGCATCTTATTCCTACATTTCTTATCAAGTAATCTTCCACTACAACTATATGTGTGTTGGATTTATTGTGGATATCTATATGAACCAAATTTTACCTCTCGGGTCATTATTTTACGACAAAGACTCAAATAGTGCCATTTGACTAACATATTACCTCTTTCAGCTTCTATACTTATTCTAAGTATTTATCTAATCATGAAACTCGTTTCCAAACAACCTTTAAGGGTCGTTTGCTCAATTTAACTAATAAGGGCGTTTTTATCCATCTTGGCCCTTCATTAACTATGAGAGATTATTGCAAACATGTCTGACCCATAAGCCCTCTTTTTAACTATGATTTTATTTGAAAAGTCATTATGCCTTTCAAATGTAAAGACCATCGTCCGTAACATTTAGTTTACCTATTAAAGTAACCAGAAATCTATTTTTGACTCCGTTTAACTCTCATCAAACCAGACGTTTAAATGAGAGTTATTCTATCATGTGTACCTGGTTCGGATCATTATATTGACCCATTTAAATACCTTGCTTTTTCTTCCCAAGCTTTCACCTAGCTCGTAACTCTCATGCTTTTTCTCATCAAACCTTACGTTTAAATGAGAGTTATTCTATCATGCTTTTTCTTCATTCTTGATTTGTTTGACCCGTTTTCTTCCCAAGCTTTCACCTAGCTCGTCAAACGTCAAACTATCATTATAATTCATGAGATGGTTATATTAGTCATAATCATTTACGACCATGGTTGTAAAAATCCCGACTAGTCTCCGATTAGTTACCGATTAATCACTAATCGGAGGTTCACCGATTAATGGCCGATTAATAGCTAGGCAGTCACTGGCGGTCCTATTCTGGCCAAATTTTGGCTAGATGCCGGCCAAATTTTGACCAAACCATATAAATTTCTTCCAATTACTTAAAAAAAATGGGTCGATGAGGGGTTAAAACATGTCTACTTTAAAAAAACTACATATAAAAATGTGTGTGTATATATGTAACTAAAAATTACATATAAAAATTTCAATCCGATTTATTCCGATTAATCCCTATTAATCCCGATTAATCGCTAGTCGGTACCCCACCGCCCGACTAGCGCCTAGCGATTCTTACAACACTGTTTACGACTATTCCATCTTACGGGTTTTATGTCGAAACTACTATTCGACTTCATCATTGGTTAGTTTGACTTTTAGAAGTCAACTACCTTTAATCATACCGTAGGCATAATTAAGTTAAATCATCGTTATGATTAGAATCCGTTTTAACCCATATTTCACGTAATTAGTCAAACTAGCCAATTACGCATTTCTCTCATAAAATTTTCTTTTTAATATTCATTCAGGCATTTTAACAAACATCTTGTAGGCGAGATTTTGTACACATATTTTCTCTAATTATGGTCATCATTTTTAACCAAGTTTTAGTATCAAAATCATGCCTCTATGTCTAGTGTACATGAACTACACCTAGAACTAGCATCACAACATCAATGTTCATCCATTTAACACCTTAATTCAAGTGTTCATCATATTTCTACAAAACCCATTTAACACATAATAGGGTAATTATCAAATCCCTAGTTTTGGCCTCAAATCATCAAGTTTTCAACTAGGGTTTGTTTCTAAAGGAAGATTTCATCATAATAACACTTATATACATCAACATTCATTCCAGAATTTCGATTATGATTGTTCATCATAATCTCAAAGTATCACCAAATTACAAAATTTGACATACCTTTCGATCCTCTGGACTTGGTGATCGTTTATACGCGTTCATGCATTGATTTGGTCTTGAATTGATCCTCAATTTGGGGTTTTTAGCTTGAACAAGGGTGGAACCCTTGTTTTCCCCTTCCTGGTCATACGAACACACACACACTTAGTGTGTGTGTGGTATTTTATTTCTTGTTTTATTAAAACAAGTTTGCCCACTTGGCCCTAATAGCCCTTCTTGTTTTATTTTGATCAATTGAACCCATAACTCATTATTTATCACTTAATTACATATTATTAACTAGGTTAATTATTCCCAGTTAATTTAATGGGTTCGGGAAATCATAACCCGATTTACTTTAAGTCCCGTTAAATCGGGCCTTTTATCCATTCTATTTTCTTGAAAGCTCTTATTCACTTTTAATTAATATTAGGATTATTCACTTAATTCCTAATATTTGCCGGTTTACTTTTACCACTAACAGTACTTTCCCCGTCTTTAGTATTAACGGGGTTTAATTACCAAACCCGTTTTCGGGGTGTTACAAGTCTACCCCCCTTAAAGAGGTTTCGTCATCGAAACCTTTTCTTACATAATTTATCGAGTTTAACTCCATGCATTTGTTCTCGATAATCAATTGAGCATTGCTTGTATTTTAACCGATTGTTAGTATTACCAGAAAAGTATGGTAATATCGTTTTGGTTATTAATCATCTACGTATCTGATATGACATAATGCAACTTGAAATAACGTAATCTCGTTATTTCCACTAGTTTAATTAACTTAGCAATATTCATCACTCGGCTCTAATATTCGCCACTCGGCTCTAATGTGATTATACTTCACATTACACTTCTTGACCGTGATCCTGTCACGTCATGCCAAATTTTACATCAACTTTCTATTTTCCGAATTATCACTTTTTGAATATATCGTCTTGCACCTATCAGTGTCAAGACTTATATCTTTCATGTTTACTGTTTATACGTCTATCATAATTCATTTTTTTTTGTAGAAACGTTATTTCTTACCAAAACCGAAGTTTTAGTTTAGCGTCTTCTCTTTAACCTTTGTCAATTATCCATACCGGGATATTGACAGTCCAAAATTTATTCTTTTTCAGTCTTTGTTTTATGCGAGGATTCTCCATTTATTTCCTCGCTTTGTCTAATTAACCCGTAGGTTTTATCACTTAGTCTATGGGCTTTTTTATTAGACTTTCACCTCTTTAAGGCGATGTCCTTATAATCTATTTCTTTCTAGTCATGACTCGTGGGTCATTTTAGTCTCGTAGACCTTTCCATTGTTTATAACCCATAGGTTAGGTTGATCCCATAGATCATTTCTTACTCATGTCATTCTTAAAATACATGTTTGGTGTCAAGGCATCCTGTTTTTGTTTAAAATCATTTATTTTCGCCTTGGTATTTCCATTGACCTTGACCGTAGTCTAAGGCTACATTCGTTTCCTTTCGGACAAATTTTCTGACTTTATGACTTCTCACGTCATTTATGCGTCGCTTTATCTTATGATCACCATTATCCAGTTTACGTACATTCGTATTTGATTATGTCCCATTACCGGGCTCATTATTCTTTTGCTTTTAACGCTACCATTATCCCGCTTGCGTTTACTCATGTCGTCCGGCATGATATTATATTCAACCCGTTCAACTTTAAAATAGTTGAACATAATTTATTCAAAATTTCTATTTACATTATCTTGTCGTTTTTTAGTTATGACTCAAAACCCGAGTCTTTTAACCTTCTATCCGAGTTCCCGTTTCACGGTCTACGCATGTGTTTAATTCTTACCCATCAACCAGGTGTTCTACCGAAGTCGTTATTATTGCAACCCTCCCGGTATGCATTAAGACCTCCCTTCATTTTTATATTCCGACTTTGTCCTCAAGTTTGACGTTTCACAAAAGCGGCTCATTAAGAGGCATATTTGCATTTTCCGGGTTCGAGTGTAAGTACACTCCCTCCCAATGCATATCCAAATCATTTTACATGTTTGCATTCTCCGGGTTCGAGTGTAAGTACACCCCCTCCCAGTGCATACCTTAATCGTTTTACATGTTTGCATTCTCCGGGTTCGAGTGTAAGTACACCCCCTCCCAGTGCGCACTTTAATCGTTTTACATGTTTCTTTGTCCCTTCACTCGAGCTCATTATCCTAATATAATACGCTTCCGTCACTCGGCTGTGCGTTTACATTATTATCAAATATTTTGCTTATCTGATTCAGTTGGGTACTTTTTTTTTATTTGTCCCGCTCACCCCGTCCTTACTACATTGGATGTAAGCATGTCCATCATAAAAAGTTCATGGTACCACGTGCTTACCACTTACTTGGCCAAAGTAAGCGATCAATACCTAGTATACATGACCTTTTTGTAATTTTCACATTACGCCCCATGTAAGTAATGCCTCTATTTGTCTCTCTTGGAAACAATATCCAGGATAGGTTTTCTATTCGGGTTTTTCCAAGTTTTCAATCTACATATGCAACTTTCAATCTCTACGTATTTGTTGCATATTACTATTTATGCAGTTAAATTTAAACGTGCACCAAGTAAATGCTTGCCCTAACGGGCTTTCCTTTCCATTACTTATTTGCGATCGTTACGCGATTTAGGTCCTTGATGAGTATGCTCTTCTTGTCATACCTCGGACTGTTCCATCATCATATCCACAATTCGTTCAACTCTCATCATCTTCAGACGCGAGTGTCCTTCAATTAAAACATTCACAAAAGTTAGTAATGTCAACTTCAGTAATCGCCTGCATTATAATACAAGGTTTTTTCTACTATACGCGTCAATGCACGTATTTTCGTCAACTATATCAATCATTTTAATTGGGGTAACGTGTATCACACGATAGCCCTATGTGTTGTTTACAACACTTTAGCATGCTAAACTATTAACATACATGTACTTACCGGATTTGCGATCAAGCCTCGAACCGAACACTTTATGCTTTTAACCTTTAGCTCTGATTACCAACTTGTAACACCCGTTCTTATAAATCATTGTTTAACGTATAGTTTACGAAAGGGAACTTGTAATTAAGTTTACAGATACATTGGAAATACGGGTTTATTAAAAACTTTTTACAATTTAAAAGTTTACAATGTAATGTAATTAAGTTCGTCATTTAAAGGTAACAATGAGACGTCGTGCGGAAGCTTGTTTCTTGATCGTGTTCGGTTCTTCATTGAGCTTGATCGTCCTCCGGTACTAGAAATATACCTACAACTCATAAAACATGAGTTAGATTAGTCATACGTAGCTTAAAAACGCATTTCAATGGGTTAGCAATGCATAAACGTTTAAATAACAAATTTTTGCGTATCTGGCACTCTGTGGCGTCGCGCGACGGCCTGAGGCCTCCCCCGTCACGCGGCGCGACCCCCTGAAATGAGCAGAAAGTTTTCAGCAGTTGCTGCATATTACCAGCATCACCCGATTTCACGGAAACGAGCATAACTCTCTCGTCTTTTATCCGTTTTACCCGATTCTTTTTCCTACGCGTCCGTAATTTAATTCTCCATCTTGTGGAGTTAAAATCCAACATCAGACATAATAAATTTTGTGACTTCTAAGCCTTCGATTCATTACCTTTTTACCGAATTTTAACCCATTTATGCATTTTATCAAACAAACATATTTGTTTGATCCTTATTTCATGCACCTCTTCAAATTAATGTTATCTACCATGTTAGGTTCTAATCACAGGTTTCTTACACAATTTAAACCCGTTTTCGCTCGTATGCGTATTTTGACCCGTTAAGGGTATTTAAGCACTTTAGAACTTGAAATCGCTTTCACACATTTCTAGCATCTTATTCCTACATTTCTTATCAACTAATCTTCCACCACAATATATTTGTGTTGGATTTAATGTGGATATCTATATGAACCAAATTTTACCTGTCGAATCATTATTTTACGGCAAAGACTCAAATAGTGCCATTTGACTAACATATTACCTCTTTCAGCTTCTATACTTATTCTAAGTATTTATCTAATCATGAAACTCGTTTCCAAACAACCTTTAAGGGCCGTTTGCTCAATTTAACTAATAAGGGAGTTTTTATCCATCTTGGCCCTTCATTAACTATGAGAGATTATTGCAAACATGTCTGACCCATAAGCCCTCTTTTTAACTATGATTTTATTTGAAAAGTCATTATGCCTTTCAAATGTAAAGACCATCGTCCGTAACATTTGGTTTACCTATTAAAGTAACCAGAAATCTATTTTTGACTCCGTTTAACTCTCATCAAACCTTACGTTTAAATGAGAGTTATTCTATCATGCGTACCTGGCTCGGATCATTATATTGACCCATTTAAATACCTTGCCTCAACAGTTGCTAAGTAATAGCGATGTAGATATTCACTCGATAATTATCCCTGTAGTCACCCCACTCGACAAACCATTAGTCGATTTTGTCAATGAGTGATATTTTCACCTTTTGACCCGTTTGGTCTAAATGACCGATTATATTCATGAGATGACATTTATTACCTTCCCGTCTATATGACTCACTCCGGTTTACAGCATGCGGTCATTTTACTTATAACTCATTTTTTAACACCTTTGGCCTATTATGGCTTACATCGTAAGTGTCTTTCAAAAACTAACGGTTGCGGTCAACGTATGACCAAAATTTCCGTTTTACCCTTATCGTTTGTTTTGGTTTACCATATAAGGTATCCATCAAGAATTCTATGTTTATTAGTCATTGCTTGACTAAGTAACCATATTAGCCTTTTTTAACCATTAAACATGGTTTATTATCATCTTCGGTTATCTTGTTCCGTACGACTACACGTCGGAACATTATATCATGATTGTGAACTTATCTTATTCGTAGTTAATACGATGAGAGAATAATCTATAATTCAAGAGTAGTGTAAGATATACTTACCTTGCACCTGGATCACGCTTTTTCTTCATTCTTGATTTGTTTGACCCGTTTTCTTCCCAAGCTTTCACCTAGCTCGTCAAACATCAAACTATCATTATAATTCACGAGATGGTTAGATTAGTCATAATCATTTACGACTATTCCATCTTACGGGTTTTATGTCGAAACTACTATTCGACTTCCTCATTGGTTAGTTTGACTTTTAGAAGTCAACTACCTTTAATCATACCATAGGCATAATTAAGTTAAATCATCGTTATGATTAGAATCCGTTTTAACCCATATTTCACGTAATTAGTCAAACTAGCCAATTACGCATTTCGATCATAAAATTTTCTTTTTAATATTCATTCAGGCATTTTAACAAACATCTTGTAGGCGAGATTTTGTACACATATTTTCTCTAATTATGGTCATCATTTTTAACCAAGTTTTAGTATCAAAATCATGCCTCTATGTCTAGTGTACATGAACTACACCTAGAACTAGCATCACAACATCAATGTTCATCCATTTAACACATTAATTCAAGTGTTCATCATATTTCTACAAAACCCATTTAACACATGATAGGGTAATTATCAAATCCCTAGTTTTGGCATCAAATCATCAAGTTTTCAACTAGGGTTTGTTTCTAAACGAAGATTTCATCATAATAACACTTATATACATCAACATTCATTCTAGAATTTTGATTATGGTTGTTCATCATAATCTCAAAGTATCGCCGAATTACAAAATTTGACATACCTTTCGATCCTCTGGACTTGGTGATCGTTCATACGCGTTCATGCATTGATTTGGTCTTGAATTGATCCTCAATCTGGGGTTTTTAGCTTGAGCAAGGGTGAAACCCTTGTTTTCCCCTTCCTGGTCGTACGAACACACACACACTTAGTGTGTGTGTGGTATTTTATTTCTTGTTTTATTAAAAGAAGTTTGCCCACTTGGCCCTAATAGCCCTTCTTGTTTTATTTTGATCAATTGAAACCATAACTCATTATTTATCACTTAATTACATATTATTAACTAGGTTAATTATTCCCAGTTAATTTAATGGGTTCGGAAGTCATAACTCGTTTAACTTTAAGTCCCGTTAAAATCGGGCCTTTTATCCATTCTATTTTCTTGAAAGCTCTTTTTCACTTTTAATTAATATTAGGATTATTCACTTAATTCCTAATATTTTCCGGTTTACTTTTACCACTAACGGTACTTTCCCCGTCTTTAGTATTAACGGGGTTTAATTACCAAACCCGTTTTCGGGGTGTTACATTCTAGAACATGACTACATGCAAAATATATCAAACAAAATTATGTCATGTACTAACCCTGCAAATAATCTAGAACCTTCATCAGAAAATGTACAAAATGATCAGAATTCTATAAATTCATCAGAAAATCCAATTGTACACTTGAATTCTGATCCTCTTTACCAAACAGAGGCCACAGATTAGGGGGAAGCTTCAAATCCATCAGAAAACAAAAGTTCACATGATAATATAAAGATGAATCAAGGGATATTCCCAATTAGACATAATTGGGAACCCTAAAGAAGGTGTTAAGACAAGATCTGCAACAACACTTGAATGTCTATATGTTGGGTTCTAAGCATGATAGAACCAAAATCTGTCAAAGAAGCACTAAAAGACTCAGATTGGGTCCAAGCAATGCAAGAAGAGCTTGACCAATTTGAAAAGAGTCAAGTGTGGAATCTGGTACCTAAGCTAAATGAAAAATTTGTCATTCAATCAAAATGGGTATTCATAAACAAATCTGATGAACAAGACATCATAACAAGGAACAAAGCAAGACTTGTGGTAAAGGGCTATTGTCAACAAGAAGGCATAGACTATGATGAGACCTTTGCACCAGTTGCAAGACTAGAAGCAGTCATAATATTCCTTTCTTATGCTGCATCCAAGAATATCAAGGTCTATCAGATGGATGTAAAATCAGCATTTTTAAATGTTAAGATTGAAAAAGAAGTTTATGTGCAACAACCAGAAGGATTTGTTGATTCTCAATTTCCAAAACATGTCTATAAACTAAACAAAGACTTATATGGTTTGAAGTAAGCTCCAAGAGCATGGTATAGAACTCTCTCAAACTTCTTAATCAATTCAGGATTCACCAAAGGTACAATTGACACAACAATATTTATTAAAACACACTAGGGGATATGTGACATTTGTGATCTGTAAACGATGTACGATGTAAAACAATATCAATTATCAATGAAACTATGTGTTTGGTGTCAATATTTGTGTATTTGTGTTTGACAATTTTACGTTTTGATTCTAGTTTGATTTCAAGCTTTAAATCGCTTTCTGGAAAGTTATACGCAAACTGATGCGTAAACGTAATCAGTTTAATGCTACAAACACTCTGGAACAGTGACATACGCTTAACATACCTTAAATAACCTTTACATAACTTATAAATAAGTTTTGGAAGGTTTGGTATGCCAAAAATAAGTTTATTCGATCGCAGTGACTATTTGCGACAAACTGTGAAAGTATGCCGATTCGTATAGCAACGAACATTCCGGAACATGATCATAAGCTAAACATACTTTAAATATCCTTTACATATCTTAGAAATAGGCTTTGAGGGGTTCGGTATGTGAAAATACGCTTATTTGATCAATAGGGACTAAAAGCGTCAAAAAGTGCATAAGTTTGCATTTACGGGCATATCTTACGTTCTGAACATATCCGGAGATTCAAAAATTTTTGTAATTATTAAAATATTGTATTTTAGTGATTGGAATGCAAAAACTTCATTCGTTTCGCAATCTGGGTCATTTTCGCGTTCGTTACGATTCCATCGTAATTAACAAAAAACCGTGACCATACGGCCAAACAAACCGACACCCGAGATGTTTTCAAGCATATTTCATGTTCCCTGTGCTTTAACTTCATTATGGAGCTTGAAAATGGGCTTGACGAGTGTTAGAAGTTCCAAAACGCGACAAAACAACATGCAGGGACTGAAACTGACAACTTGTGAAACTGGCTAATCTGCAGGGTCCTTACGGTCCATAAGTTTGTTCCAGCTCCACAGATTTTAAAAACTTCCATTTCAGCAGCTGTCCTGGTTTTAATCCCTTGTTTCTTCATGTTGTGGGCTGGTTTGTGTGTTTAGCAAGTTGCCCAATCATTGTTTAACAAATGTAAGGTCAAGATCAAGCCTAAAAACACATGGAATGATCTTATTGATCCAAGAAATCTATAAATAGCTTGGGTTTTCAACCTTCATTCCTTGCTCATTTTCTCTTGATCTCATTTCTGCTCTAAGTTGAAGCTCTCACTTGTTGAAGGCTTCATACCTGAGTTTTCTTTGTTTTCTTCCAAGCTTGGGCCCTTTGTAAGTCTCCTTCATGCTTGGTTATGAATTTCAAGCATGAAAGTCAAACAGTGTTTGACTTTCTACTTTGACCATGATTTGGTCAAGACAAAGTTCGTTTGAACTTTGCAACGTGAGCGTAATCACGATGGTTATAGTCCCTTGTGACTATACCTACTGATTACCACGTTGATTAGTCGAAGTGACGAGTCAAAGTTTCGGTCAAAATGCCAATTATGCGCATTTTGCGACGAAACTATTTTCGGGTATCAAAACACTTTGTTTTGATATCAAATAAGTTTTCTAACTTAGTTAAACATGTTTTATCATGTTTAACCCGTCACTTTTACTCTAGTGCTTGTATAGGGTCGTAAGTCAAGTGGTCTTGACAACCGCTTAGACTTTCGTACCCGACCCGTTTTTTCGATCGTTAGGATCCGACCGAGCATATTTTGTGACCATAGTTGTATAGGGAATAACCTTCCAAGGTTATACCTTATGGTCACATAGTTTAATTAGTTGTATGATAGGTAGTTTATATGCCATAGGTAAATGACCAAAATGCCCTTTTCATGCATAATTTGAATTTAAGCATATGTAACCTAAATTTTGTCACTTAAACTGATTATGCAATATATTTAAACAAGTTAGAGCATATAATACTTGTCATAGGACTAGTTAGATGTCTCGAACGCGCATTCACGCGAACGACGCGTTAAAGTAGCGTAGACTAGCTTAACGGGTCGTAAGAACTTAGGATAGGTTCTGATTTAGAATGTAGGCTTTATTAAACCATATCACATGAGTTCCAATACTCATTTGGTTTACGAGACCTCATTCTACCCGATCTCCCGATTTAGGTGTCGATTTATTAACATAAGCGATCTGATTACTAGGTGCCACTTGATTTCCTCGTTTTGCCCGAGCTTTGTTAAGTTCATTTAATCGAGGAAACTTTGCAATCTCATGTGAGTACATAGTTCCCTTATTTTACGGTTTTCAATTGTTTTGGGCTGATTCATATGTGTTAAACGATTTCGATGATTTCAAAAACAAATACTATGGTTTATATTAAACATAACGATTTCGATAATGTGAACGAACTTGTTTGGGACGTATTTACATAACGAATGACATTCATTAACAATGATCAAGCCGACCAGTAGTATGTTATGGTACCATAGGATCTGACAAATCCCATTATCGAACTATCTCCATGGTTATGTGTGGGGATAATTAGGGTAACGACAAAACCTGATGATTGTTAACTTACCATTTGGTGGTTTATTAATACGAGTTGAACGATGGATGAGTTACGAAGGTTTGAATGTATTCAACGAGATGACCAAACGTTAGTTTTCACAATTAAAACATGAACGATTATGAACGATTTGAACGATTGTAACGTTTTGGAAGGATTTGAATGATTTAATCGAATGAACGATAGTCTATAACACGAACGAGTTGAACGATTTAAACAATTGGTTTTTGGTATGTGATTAGATAATGGGACGGGTATAATATGATAAAAGCATGGTAGATACGCCGCTGGTACTTCTTATATATAAGTGCTTTTATCATATTACATTTCGTGGCATTATTTAGTTCACTTTGACGAACGATTTTAAATGATGACATGCAACGATGTTTACTATATATTATAAACCATACGAGTTTTATTACGAGAACAAATTACAATTTGGTTTACATATACAAATGTTTTAGGTCTAGATTCATGGCAACGAGGTTTTATAAACTATAACCAACTTGTTTTGAGTTGGTTAATCATATTGCAATACTAAACATTTTTCAAAACAAGGTTTTCAATTGTCGACTCTTGTAGTCATACGAGGTATTACAACACTATACAAGCCATGAATCTGACACACTCAAAAAATCTATGTGCTCGCCGGCATTTCTTTGCTGACTTTATTTTCACATATGTTTCAGGTGGTGTTTGATAATGATGTTGTTAATTACTAGGACGCATGCTCACATAGGACCGGACGAGGCCTTAGTGACTTAATAACGATGATAGACATTATGTGAACTAATTTGTTTTGTTTCTAAGACAATGCTAAGACTAAATATTTAAATAAAACGAAACGTTTTAATCCATGTGTTAAGAAACAATAATTATGTCGCTCCACTCCCCGACGTTTCCGCCGCAGTTTGTTGTTTTACACGGTCGGGGTGTGACAGAAGAGTTGGTATCAGAGCTCATGGTTATAGGGAATTAGGTTATTAGTAATGCCTTGACCTAGACTATAACCTTTCTAGGACCCTAACGCAAATAAACTTGCGTTTAGATTCTAAAACAATACCTTCGCCTATCTTTAGGTGACAACCACAACGAGAACACGAATAACAAATCCATTTTGAAAATCAATCATATATTCTTAGATGATTTGTTATAAGATTTTGAACCTTCAAAGTTTTCAAAATCTCATCAAAGTTTGGGTCTTATAATGTGAACAAATGCAATCTGGAAGGCTAGAGTGTTCGTACAAATCAACATAATCGGACCAGGCACTCTTACCTGGGAACTCTTGGGGTGAGTATCCACTTATATGCTAAAGCATGTCTTCGCGATACATTATATTGACCCATTTACTTTGATTAGTCACTATGTGTCGTTTGTTTGTTCGAGGTAACAAGCAAATGATCACCTCCCTTATGTTTTGTCAATGTTTTCAATATCTCTTTTGTTTATCCAATTGTCATTCTCACTCGTTTCTCATGTTTCCTTGTTCTTTTTAGAATATGCCACCTAGACCTGATCAAACACAGGACGCTGCACTCGCAGCCATTATCACTCAGCAGATCACTGCTGTGATTCCGAACCTAATAACTCAGATTAATTAAGCGAACAATAACGATAACAACAATGCTCAGTGCAGTTTTAAAACATTTAATTCGGCTAAACCACTGAAATTTTCTTGGTCTCAAGGAGCAACTGCACTCCTACAATGGTTCGAGAGTCTGGAAAGCACGTTCAGACATGTTCAATGTCCTAATGAGCGAAAGGTTGAGTTTGCATCCAGTGTTTTCGAGAAACGTGCTCTAACATGGTGGAACGGAGTGATGAGAGATAGGGGTGCCGATGTGGCTTTGGGACAGACTTGGGAAGAGCTTCAGGCTCTCATGATGAGGGAGTTCTGTCCTCGACACGAGATAAGAGCGATGGAACGAGAGTTCGACGATTTGAAACAAGATGGGGGAGAACACCGTGCTTACACGGATCGTTATGAGGAGTTGAGTTTGTTGTGTCCTACTATGGTTACCCCGTTGGAGAAAGCGGTCGAGAGGTATATAGATGGTTTGCCTGACTATGTGCAAGACATAGTTACTGGTAGTAACCCTACCACTGTGCGTCAGGCTATCGAACTGGCTGCAACCCTGACTGAGTCTCAGGTCAGAAAGGGTAAACTGACCCGCAAGGGTGATAAGAAACAGTCAGCTGATGCCACTCAAGACAAGGGAAAGGGTAAGAAAAAAGGCGAGTCGTCGAGGAGGTCGAGGAAGCGCAAGGTTTCCTAGAATTTTGCTGTTACTGCACAAAACGCTCAGAACCCACCAGCACAGCCTCCAGCAAAGAAGCCGTATGTTGGTACTGCACTGTACTGCAATAGATGTAACGGTCATCACATGGCTCAACAAATGTGTAAACAGTGCACCTCTTGTGGTAAACTTGGCCACACGGCCAACATTTGTCACTTGGGTCCGAATCAAGCTGCTCAGAATCCAGCACAGGCTCAAGGAAATGCCGCTAGACCTCCATTCCCAGCTGGTTCATGTTATAATTGCGGAGAGATGGGTCACTTCTAGAAAAATTATACAAGGCTTGCGAACCCGAATGCCAATGCAAATGCAAACCCCGCTCGTGGACAAGCATACAACTTGAAAGCTAACGAAGCTCGTGCTGACAACGAGGTTGTTAACGGTACGTTCCTTGTTAACCATCAACCTGGATCTGTTCTTTTCGATTCTTGTGTCGATAGAGGTTTTGTATCGTTAGCTTTTGAGCCTTTACTTGTGATGCCTAGAACTAAACTAAGGAAACCCTTATCTGTTGAAGTTGCTACTGGTGAACCTCTTGTACTCGACTCTTGTAACACCTCGTAAAATCATGTCCAATAATGTATCGACACATGTCCCTAATTCTAATTATGTCAAACGTTGACTAGGAGGGACTATTATTTCCAAACAATGAAAACTTTGAAATAAGTTTTGGAGGGTTCGGTGTGTGAAAATATGCTTATTTAATCACAGGGACTAAAAGCGTCAAAACTGCGAAAGTATGCAAATTCACGCATATTCTGCGTTCTGACCATATCCGTACATTCAAAAATTTTTGTAACCATTAATATATTATATTTTAGTGATGGGAATGCAAAAATACATTCGTTGCGTAATTTGGATTGTTTTCGCGTCCGTTCGAACATTTGTCGTAATTAACCGAAAAACGAGACCGAACGAACTGACATCCATGATGTTTCCAAGCATATTTCAAGTTACATATGCCTTAACATCCTTATAGAGCCTAACAATTAGGTTAACGGTTGTTAAAAGTGACAAAACGCGACGAAACAAGTCCGGGGGCCTGAAATGACAAAATTTGAAAGTTTTTGTGTCTGTATGAGCTGGGCAGGCCGTAGCCTACGGCCAGGGTCTGCCAGCTCATGTTTTTTTGGCTTGGAGGCCACTCCAAGCATCATAAAACCACCAAAATGAATCTAGGGACTTGTTTCCTGATTTGTACATGTTAGGGGACACTTGTAATCATCTCAAGGACTCTCTAAACACTTGGAATGATCTCAAGAATCACCCAAATACTATAAATAGGTGGGTTCTTCACCACCTTCATTTGCTCATTCATCAAAATCTTTCCCTCCTTCACTTATGGGAGCTCCTGGGCATTAAGAGCATACCTCTGAGTTCTTTTCAGCCCCTAGGACCATTGTAAGTGCTCCTTTCATGGCTAGTTATTTTATTTAGCTCTTAAAGCCGAAAAGTCAGGTGTTTATGATAAAACACTTTAACTTTTAGTTAGACCTTAAACGGTCAAGCCATTGTTCACAGCGAACATGGCTACGTGATCGTAATTAGGTAGGTGTTAATCCCTCAAAAGGGCACCTCCTAAGAATCACGTTTGTTTGGTCAATTGACAAGTCAACGTAATATTTATTTAAAAAGTCAACGAGTCTTTTTTAAATAAATTGCGATATGAGTTTAGAAGATTTCTAAAATATGTTTTATCACTTAAACAACTCGGTAATAATTATTAGAACATGTGTAAACATGTTCGGCTCGTCAATTCCCGTTTTAGGGTCGGTTCGCAACCGAAAGTCGCGTAGTTTGACTTCTACGTTGACTTTTGGTTATAAACCGAATTAGACTAGTATGCTACTGATTTTAGGTTCCATTATGATCGTAATATAATGTAGTATAACCCCATAAGATTATATTACATGATCGGTTTAGGAATCTGAGTTTATGCGCATGTTCCGTTACTATACCGTACTTTGACTATAATGCCCTTTTGTTTAAAAATAAGGTTTTAGATATAAATGAGCATGTAAATAAGTTATGTACTGATGAGTAAACATGTTTAGAATATTTTGATGTGTATAATCTGGTCATAAACTGAGTTTACGCATATAATTGTAAATTATGCTTTTAAAAGGACTAAAATGCCCTTTTACATTTAAAATGAGTTTTAAACATAAATTCTTTACAAAACTCATCATGCACTGATATGATATTATAGTTAGGATTATTTGGGATGCTAAGTCAGATTTTAAACTGAGTTTAACTTCAGTTTCGTATACAATGTCGATAAATGACGATAATGCCCTTATGGCACATAAAATGTGTTTTAAGCGTAATAATTGAACCAAACCTTTTGACTACTGATATTTTATGACAAACAAAATATTTTAACTATTCAAAGCTGGTCATAACATCAAATTTCATAAACCTTCACATAAAACGTCATTTAACGACATTAACGCCGGTTAGGCGCGTAGTATGGTTTTAAACCATATGTATGAACCAAGACTTGTTACCTACTGATTATACAAACCATTGTAAATGTTTTTATAGTAGGTATAATTCATGAACTTAGAATCCCAAATAAAGTCTCAAAACTATGTGTGAAATGACCAAAATGCCCCTACGGTGCATAGTTTGGTCTTAAGGCATAAACCACACATATATTTGATATCCTACTGATATGATATCATAATTAAACCATTTTTACATAATGTTTATGACCATGACATCAGTTTACTCGCAAGCTCCTTTTATAAATTGTAAAATTACCAAAACGCCCTTATGAGGCATAGTTTGATTTTAAAACCTTAACGGGCATACAAGTTGATATCCTACTGATATTATAACTTGTTTAAAGTATATTGGCATATGGAACTTGTTAATGACTCATCCGGTTATCTGCCATCGCTTATACGCGTACGGTTAGACTTACGTAACTAGTTTACCTAAGTTTACCGAAAATTGTTTAACCTTACCGTTTTGATCTCAAAATCCAGAATGTACATTGCTTACCCATATTATACAAGTCCTAGTACTTGTTGGGTTTAAACCACATTCTGTTCGGTATACGCTTAATATAGCAAACCTATTCGTACGTATCGGGTCATATCTAAAGGGACTACCTTTGACCCGTATACATTCTAACAGACAATAATTCTGTTCATTCCAGACTATAGTACCCCCCAGATAATCGGACTTGGGTCAATAATACTTAGACTTGTGGCTCTTTGCCAAGTATAGTCTTACTGATTGGAAGCTAGCAAAGGTAAATACTCTTGACTTATTTTAGTGTAAACTTGGGATGGCAAATATGCCTCTTGAGACAGTTATTACATAAGTAAGTCGCCTATGATTGCGCAAAAATGTAAGAATACGGTTTATTCTGTTTACTTGATAATTATTATGATTCGGGGTTAATGATACCATGTCTGGATAACCTAATGGGTTAATCAAGTATATAATCTTGTAACAAGAATAATCCCAAGATATATTTAAAAGATCTCCTACGAGTTTTCTAATATGTATAAACTCTTTTCGAAAAACTATTTTTAAAAGAGTGAGTTAATTGTATTTACCAGCTTTGGCTGACGTATTTTCAAAAGATTGTACAGCAGGTACCGAACCTTATTATAGGCTGGGATTACGGGTCGGCTAGAATGAAGGCTAAGGAATTTGCACTCCTGAAGCTAAAGGCCTATGATGTCTAAAGCTCTGTTTATTTGGATGCTGCCTGTGGGCTTGTATCAAACGCTTGTAATACTTTTATATACTCAAGCTTTATTTTAATAATTTTAATCCAATACTTCCGCTGCATACTATTATATTGTGATAACTGCTATCTAACCGTCACGATTGTACCCTCCCAGGCCCACCAGAAATCAGGGTGTGACAACTCTATCATTCGCGATTGTCAACTGAACCTCGATAGCCATCTTTTCTCTATTGACCTCACACCGATGCAACTTGGAAGTTTAGATATTATCATAGGGATGGATTGGTTAACTAAGTTTCATGCTGAGGTGGTTTGCTTTGATAAGATTATACGTATTCCTCTTTTATCTGGTGAAGTCCTAGAAGTTCGTGGCGAGAAACCTTCGAATGGTTTGAAACTCATGTCGTCTATTAAAGCCCAAAGGTACTTACAAAAAGGATATGTGGCCTTTCTGGCGCATGTCGTAGAGGAGAAAGGCAAGAGCAAAAGTATTTAAGATATTCTGATTGTTCGAGATTATCCAGAGCTGTTTCCTGATGAACTGCCTGGTTTGCCTCCAGTTCATCAAGTCGAGTTTCATATTGACCTTGTACCTAATGCCAACCTGATTGCTAAAGCACCTTATCGTCTTGCACCGTCTGAGATGCAAGAGTTATCTAAACAACTTCAAGAGTTATCTGACAAAGGATTCATCCGTCCGAGTTATTCACCTAGTCCTGTTTGTGAAAAAGAAAGATGGATCTTTCCATATGTGTATCGATTATCGTGAGCTTAATAAGCTTACCATCAAGAATCGATATCCCCTACCACGAATTGATGATCTCTTTGATCAGCTACAAGCTGCTACATGTTTTTCCAAGATCGATATACATTCTGGGGTATCATCAGCTTCGTGTACTAGAAGAAGATATTCCCAAAACTGCTTTCCGCATGAGATATGGTCACTACGAGTTCACTGTCATGCCCTTTGGTTTGACAAATACCCCAGCTATTTTCATGGATTTTATGAATAGGGTTTGTAAACCTTATTTAGACAAGTTCATCATTGTATTCATTGACGACATTCTCATTTATTCAACGTCTCGAGCCGATCACGAACAACACTTTCGTCTGACGATGGAACTCCTAAAGAAGGAACAACTTTTCGCCAAATTCTCCAAGTGTGAATTCTGGCTTAAGGAAGTTCAATTTTTCGGTCATATTGTTAACGAGCAGGGTATTCATGTGGATCCTTCCAAAATCGCAGCTATTAAGGATTGGAACACACCTACTACACCCACAGAAGTTCTCTCATTTCTTGGTCTTGCTGGTTACTATCGTCGAATCATTTCGAACTTCTCAAAGTTCGCGGTTCCTCTCACTGCTTTGACTCAGAAGAATAAGCCTTTTGAGTGGGGACCCAAACAAGAGGAAGCTTTCCAAATGCTGAAACGAAAACTCTGTAATGCTCATATCTTATCTTTTCCCGATGGAAACGATGATTTCGTTGTCTACTATGACGCATCGAATTTAGGCCTTGGTTGTGTTCTCATGCAACGAGGCAAAGTTATAGCATATGCGTCAATACAATTGAAAATTCACGAGAAGAACTACACCACTCATGATCTTTAGTTGGGCGCTGTAGTTTTTGCACTCAAAATCTGGAGACACTATCTTTATGGCACGAAATGTGTGGTTTTCATAGACCACAAAAGTCTCCAACACATTTTCAATCAGAAGGAGCTGAATATGAGACAACGACGCTGGGTTGAACTCTTGAATGATTACGACAGCGAAATTCGCTACCATCCTTAGGACTTAGGATAGGTTCCGATTTAGAATATAGGCTTTGTGAAACCATATCACATGAGTTCCAATACTCATTTGGTTTACGAGACCTCATTCTACCCGATCTCCCAATTTAGGTGTCGATTTATTAACATAAGCGATCCGATTACTAGGTGCCACTCGATTTCCTTGGTTTGCCCGAGCTTTGTTAAGTTCATTTAATCGAGGATACTTTGCAATCTCATGTGAGTACATGGTTCCCCTATTTTTTACTGTTTTCAGTTGTTTTGGGTGATTCATATGTGTTAAACGATTTCGATGATTTCAAAAACAATTACTACGGTTTATATTAACCATAACGATTTCGATAATGTGAACGAACTTGTTTGGGACGTATTTACATAACGAATGACATTCATTAACAATGATCAAGCCGACCAGTAGTATGTTATGGTACCATAGGATCTGACAAATCTTGTTATCAAACTATCGCCATGGTTATGTGTGGGGATAATGTGGGTAATGACAAAACCTGATGATTGTTAACTTACCCTTTGGTGGTTTATTTATACGAGTTGAACGATGGACGAGTTACGAAGGTTTGAATGTATTCAACGAGACGACCAAAAGTTAGTTTTCACAATTAAAACATGAACGATTTGAACGATTGTAATGATTTGAACGACTTGAACTATTTGGAATGATTTGAACGATTTAATCGAATGAACGATGGTCTATAACACGAACGAGTTGAACGATTTAAACAATTGGATTTTGTTATGTGATTAGATAACAGGACGGGTAAAATATGATAATAGCATGGTAGATACGCCGCTGGTACTTCTTATATATAAGTGCTTTTATCATATTACATTTCGTGGCGTTATTTAGTTCACTTGGACGAACGATTTTAAACGATGACACGCAACGATGTTTACTATATATTATAAACCATACGAGTTTTATTACGAGAATGAATTACAATTTGGTTTACATAAACAAATGTTTTAAGTCTAGATTCATGGCAACGAGGTTTTATAAACTATAACCAACTTGTTTTGAGTTGGTTAATCATATTGCAATACTAAAAATTTTTCAAAACAAGGTTTTCAATTGTCGACTCTTGTAGTCATACGAGGTATTACAACACTATACAAGCCATGAATCTGACACACTCACAAAATCTATGTGCTCGCTGGCATTTCTTTGCTGACTTTATTTTCACATATGTTTCAGGTGGTGTTTGATAATGATGTTGTTGATTACTAGGACGCATGCTCACATAGGACCGGACGAGGCCTTAGTGACTTAATAACGATGATTGACATTATGTGAACTAATTTGTTCTGTTTCTAAGACAATGTTAAGACTAAATATTTAAATAAAACGAAACTTTTTAATCCATGTGTTGAGAAACAATAATTATGTCGCTCCACTCCCCGACGTTTCCGCCACGGTTTGTTGTTTTACGCGGTCGAGGTGTGACAGGATACCTTGTTGGTCCAAATCTATGTTGATGAGATTATATTTGGGTCAACCAGTGAGAAATTTTGTAAAAAGTTTGAGAAATTAATGACCAGTCATTTTGAAATGAGCATGATGGGTGAGTTAAGTTTTTTTCCTTGGATTGCAAGTAAAACAACAAAGTGATGGCATATTCTTGAGTCAATCAAAATATGTCATAACTTTTTTGGGAAAAAAAACTCACTTGAAAACTACTCATCTTCAAGAACTCCCATGGCAACAGGAAACAAACTTGATTCTGATGTTAAAGGAAAATATGTTGATTTAGAAACTTATAGGGGAATGATAGGTTCATTGTTATACTTAACAGCCAGCAGACAAGACATAATGTTTTCCACATGTTTTCTGGCAAGATATCAATGTAATCCTAAAGAGTCTCCTAAGATGGGGGAACTTGGAGAGGTCGGGTTCTTTCTGGGTTACGCTAATGGAGCTCCGAACAAACGCATTTATAACATTAAAAAGTGTACAATTGAGATCGTGTTTGATATAACTCCTTTGAGTTACATTCCTCCACCGTCCAAATTATGTCCTAAAAGCGGGTATGATTATGAGAAATTATTTGATTCATTTGATCTTCCTAATGTTTTAGAAGAAGATTCAGATGTTGTTTACACGCATCTCGTGAACAAAGATGAAGTGGATGCTAGTTGGCGAGCGATTATTCCTACAAATGTGACCCAGAATGTTCCTTCAGGAGATCCAATCGAAAACGAATTCGTTGTTGTGCCGATCCCCAATGAAGTTAGTCCAAGTAATTCTGAAGCTTCTAGTAGTTATGCAAATGCTGAGGGCGAGATTCAATCTAATTTGGGAAACAATCTTCAAGCTCCGGCAATCCCAGTTCCGAGAACAAATATTTATGATCCTGTAGATAATATTATTGGGAATCCAAATGCGGGAGTGCAAACGCGAGCATTTCAGAGATGCAGTGCTTGTTTTCTTCAATTAAGAAAGAAGTTATCTACAATGTTAGCCTACACGAATGCTTTATCTCTCAGATTGAGGCGAAAAACTATCAGATGGCTCTGGAGGATAATTCTTGGTGTGAGGTGATGCAAGAAGAGTTAGCTCAGTTCGACAAGTTAAAGGTGTGGAATTTGGTCGATCTTCCTAAGGGCCAACATGCAATCAACAAGAAGTGGGTCTTCAAGTGCAAGAAGGACGATAAGGGTGTGGTCGTC
>JARYGA010007999.1:0-15831 GCA_030545235.1 Helianthus tuberosus | reverse complement strand
GATCGCGTTGTTCGGTTAATTACGACGGAACTCAAACGGACGCGAAAACGATCCAAATTAAGCGACGAATGGTATTTTTGCATGCCGATCACTAAAATAAAAATATTTTAGTGTGTACAAAAATTTTGGATGTCCAGATGTGGTCAGAACGTAAGATATGCGCGAAAATGCAAACTTACGTTGTTTTTGACACTTTTAATCCCCGTAAGATCAAATAAGCATGTTTTCGCATACCGAACCCCTCAAAGCTTATTTCTAAGCTATGTTTAGGTTATTTATGGTATGTTTAGCTTATGATCAAGTTCCGGACTGTTCGACACCATACAATTCTGTATAGTTTCACAGTTTGACATAAATAGTCCCTGCGATCGAATAAACTTGTTTTCAACACACCAAACCATCCAAAACTTATTTCTAAGTTATGCGAAGGTTATTTTAGGTAGGTTAAGCCTATGTCATTATTCCGGAGTGTTTGTCATGTTAAACTGACTGCGTTTACGCACCAGTTTGCGTATAACTTTCTAGAAAGCGATTTAAAGCTTGAAATCAGAATTGAATCGAATCGTAAAATCATCAAACACAAATACACATATAGTAACACCAAAACACATTGTTTTATTGATAATTAACATTGTTTTGCATTGTTCATCGATTACAGAGCACAGTTGTCACAAGACCGGATATTTTATGCCGATTGTTCAAAATTAAGCTTGACGCAATCATGAAAGACTTGCGAGAGAAATCTTTATTCGGCAACGCATCGGCAGGTAAGCATCCATTTAATTGAATTAGTTTATTATAGTTTTTGTTGTCTGCTTCATTGATAACCATAACTTAAAAAATTAGTATGTTAATATTAACTATCCTATTGCAGTTGTCTATACCATAGTGTTTCAGAAACGAGGCCTACCGCATGCCCATATCTGTCTGTTCTTAAATGACGAAAGCAAGCTTCCTTCGGTTGAGCATGTTGACAACTTTATTTCTGCCGAGATACCTAACAAAAACTTAGATCCAGATCTATATACTCTTGTCAGCGATTATATGATTCATGGACCTTGTGGTGTTGCAAAACCAAATTGTCCGTGTATGGTCGACGGTAATTGTTCGAAGAATTTTCCTAAGAAGTTCTGTGATCAAACTACTCTAGATTCGAATGGTTATCCGGTGTATAGACGTGCCGATTCAGGTTTTTTTGTTGAGAAATCTGGTATTCAGCTTGATAACAGAAGCGTGGTTCCGTATAGCAAAACCCTATTGAGACGTTATCAGGCACACATTAACGTCGAATGGTGTAACCAGGCTGCGTCCATAAAGTATCTGTCTAAATACATTAACAAAGGACCAGATAGGGCATAATTTGGTTTTATACAAAATGCCGATGAAGGTCAGCGTGAAGATGGAAAAGATGAAATCAAAGAGTATTATGATTGTAGATATCTCTCGGCGTGCGAAGCTTCATGGCGCATATTTGCATTTGATGTTCATTACCGCTATCCATCCGTAATCAGGCTTTCGTTTCATCTACCAGATAAACAAAACGTTATATACGGCCCTGATGACGATCTTGATAGTGTTCTTCATAAACCATCTGTTGCTTCTACGATGTTTTTGGGGTGGATGGAAAAGAACGAAAAAGATCCGTTGGCGCGCACCCTTACTTACGTTGAGTTCCCAACTAAATTTGTTTGGAAGAAGGACGAAAGGATATGGGATAAACGGATAATAGGTAAAACCATTGGTCGAATTCACTTTGTTAATCCTTCTATGGGCGAGGCATACTTTTTAAGAATCCTTCTTAATAAGGTAGTAGGTCCTAAGTCTTTTTAAGATATTCGTACTGTGAATGGACAAGTCTTCCCAACATTTAGAGATGCGTGCTACGCCAAAGGCCTTTTAGACGACGACAAGGAGTATATAGAAGCTATCAAAGAGGCTTACTACACAGGTTCAGGATACTATCTTCGTAATCTGTTTACTACAATGTTGGCATCTAATACATTGTCAAGGCCGGAACATGTTTGGGAAAACACATGGGAGTACCTTTCGGATGCTATTTTATACAATCGCCAAAAGCTTTTGAGGATCGAAGGTACGCAAATTGTTATTTAATATTTTTACAGTTATGTCTTATATGTAAGTGTTTATGAAGTTGTTTTTTGTTATTTATAACAATTTTAATAATTTATAAATTTTTATATAATTGTAATAGGTTTGTCTCTTCCAGAAGAACAAATAAGGAACCTAACGTTGCTGGAAATTGAGCGTTACTTACTACATAACAACTCAAGTTTAAGTCGGTTTCCATCTATGCCTCAACCCGATAGTGAGTCAATATATTCAGCAGAGAACCGTTTAATTGCTGACGAGCTTCGGTACGATGTGCACTACTGTCGTTGAATTTCATAATCATTTAAGTAGCCTAACTGATGAGCAGCGTTTAGTGTTTGATGAGATAATTGAAGCAGTTAATAGTAATGCGGGTGGTGTGTTTTTCGTCTATGGCTACAGAGGTACTGGTAAGACGTTTCTGTGGAAGACATTGTCTGCATCCATTAAATGTAAAGGAGATATTGTACTAAATGTTGCATCAAGTGGAATCGCATCTCTTTTGTTACCTGGTGGCCGTACTGCACATTCAAGGTTTCATATACCTTTGAATTTAACAGAAAGCTCGATGTGTTTTATTAAACCGAACGATGACGTTGCTGATTTATTAAGGAAAACGAAATTGATAATTTGGGATGAAGCACCGATGAATCATAAACATGCGTTTGAAGCACTTGACCGCACAATGAAAGATAGTTTCAAATGTGAGATGACCTTTGGTGGTAAAGTTATGGTGTTCGGTGGTGACTTTAGACAGATACTTCCGGTTGTACCAAATGGCAGTAGGCGAGAAATCGTTAATGCTTCAATCACTTCGTCGTATATTTGGAGTAGTTGCAAGGTCCTCGCGTTAACCAAAAACATGCGGTTAACCGTAGGAACCAACGCATCTGATATCGAAGAGATTAAAGCTTTTGCGAATTGGTTGCTCGAGTTGG
The DNA here is from genome assembly GCA_030545235.1 of Helianthus tuberosus. Classification (NCBI taxonomy): domain Eukaryota; kingdom Viridiplantae; phylum Streptophyta; class Magnoliopsida; order Asterales; family Asteraceae; genus Helianthus; species Helianthus tuberosus. The sequence continues at coordinate 12,784 of JARYGA010007999.1, read as the reverse complement.
GCGAGGGAAAGATTGGTGACAGTGATGATTCTCAGGTGGTTATAGATATTCTTGAAGATTTGTTAATCAAGTGCTCCGAGGATCCTATGTCAGATCTGATCGACTTTGTATATCCTTCACTTCTTCAGTTGTACAAAGATAAAGATTTTTTTGCTGAAAGAGCTATATTGGCACTAACAAACGAGGTTGTTCAAGAAATTAATGAAATATTGTTTGCTTCGTTTCCTGGCGATGAAGTGGAGTATCTGAGTTCTGATAGTATTTGTCAAACTGATAAAGGAAAGAACGAAGCACATGCGAGACTATATTCTCCCGATGTTCTGAATGGTCTTAAAATTTCTGGACTGCCCAATCATCGATTAGTCCTTAAAGTTGGTGTACCTGTAATGTTGCTTCATAATATTGATCAAAAAAATGGTTTATGCAACGGTACGAGACTACGGATTACTAAACTTTATAAACGTGTTATAGAGGTTGAGATTATATCCGGCGGAACATAGGGACCAGAACGTTTATTCCACGAATCAGTTTGACACCGTCGGATAAAAGAATTCCTATCAAGTTTCAACGACGACAATTCCCGTTAAATGTATGTTTTGCAATGACTATAAATAAAAGACAAGGACAATCTCTATCAAGGGTTGGATTGTATTTGAAATATCTAGTATTCTCACATGGTCAGCTTTATGTTGCGTTATCAAGAGTTAAAAGCAGAGCCGGTGTGAAGTTGCTTAGACTAGACAAATATGGGAATGTAACGAGTAAAACAACAAATGTAGTCTGCAAGGAAGTTTTTTCCGGCATTTGAATAGTTTTCTGTTTTTTTTTTCTACCAATGTATGTATTTGTACACAACATTTGTATTCAAAGTAAATATATGGTTTTGGTTGAAGCCCGCGTATTACACAGGCATTAACCTAGTTGTTATATATAGTAATAGTAATAGTAATAATATCCATTGATGAGTAAATAGTAAGATTTATGTGATCAAATAATATATCATAAAAATAAAAGAATTAAGAAAATTGCAAGAACTTATCCTTATCGTCAATTTTAGTAAAATTTCCGCTTTAAGTGAATATAATTAAAAGATTAAAGTAAGTTATATAAATTTAAGAACAACGAAAGCAAAAACTTCAAAGAAATGAATGGATCAAAATTTTATGATCCTACAAAAATGGAATCCAAATTACATACGCAAATTGATAATCAAGACAAATTTTCAAGTCCCTCACTTGTGGTCTAGTGATACGAGGTTTTGATTTTCCAATGGAGACTCAAGTTCAATTCTCACTTGTGTTATATTGAGATGGATATAGGCAATAAATGATTTAGATTAGGCCTTGTGTGAGGTTGTTAGTTTGATTCCCGAACCCAGCCTGGCTTTTGTCCCACCGTGTGTTATGACATAGAGTTCTGCTCTTGTGGTGGTACAACGACTGTCAAGTAAACTTTGAAGTGTGGGCCCGGTTAAGACAACATAGCTTGGTCAAAGTGGGGCAATATAGGGCTCTCCGATTTAAAGAGTGTGATAACCTTATACATGAAATTCACCGGTTAAAAAAAGACAAATTTCCAAACTTATTCCTAAGTAGTTAGTCGTGAGGGGTAAGGGTGTAAACAAGCCTAGAGGCTCGAGAGCTACTCGTGATCGGCTCGGTTAAAAGCTCGAACGAGCCGAGCCTTAACGAGCCCGAGCTCGAGCCTGAAATAGAGCTCGTTTTGTTATCGAGCCCGAGCTCGAGCCGGAAATACAAAGCTTGTTTAGGCTCGTGAGCCTAAACGAGCCCATACAAAATTTAAATTTTTTATATATAATATATTAACAATGATGATAACAATGATGATACAATTGATGAGCCGAGCTAGAGCCGAGCTTTGACTCGTTTAAGTTATGCTGAAGTGAGCTCGAGCCGAGCTTTTAGCTCGTTTAAGGTTGTTCTCAAAATAGTTCGAGTCGAGCTCGAGCTTTGGGTTTTACTCGCGAGCCGAGATCGAGCTCAAAAAAGTAGGCTCGAACCGAGCCGAGCTCGAGCTTCATAAAAACCTAACGAGCGGAGCTCAAGCCTGGTCGAGCTCGGGCTCAGCCTGGCTCGTTTACACCCCTAGTGAGGGGGTTCTAGTCCCATCGTTTTGGTGTGCACTAGTGTAATTAATATTTAGGGTATGGTATCTACACATCCCCTAAAATTTTTGTACATCCCTCAATAGAAACCATATAGGCCAATTCGCTTCCTATAGGGTTTGAAGCATTAAATGCGACACCAATAGGAAGCGTATTGTGCAATACGGTTCCTATTGGTACAACATTCTCTGACGCGCACGCAGTTCAAAATTATAAAGGTCTGAAAAGTGACCCAATAGGAAGCGTATTGCCCAATACGATTCCCATAAGTATAGGAAGCGTATGGGGCAATATGGTTCCCCTTGGACCCAAAATATAGGAAGCGTATGGGGCAATATGGTTCCCCTAGAGCCAATGTATAGGAAGTGTATGGGGCAATATGGTTCCCCTGGTCCCCTAATATGAATCCTTTTTATAAAAGTGTGTCAAAAAAAAAACGTTTGTACATTATTGTAATACTCAAAACATATTTATGATAACCATACGTTATCGGGCAGGATAGCCCGTGGGATCGTTTATTTCGAATAGGAGCCGCACCATCTTATCAGTCGTTGATGGTGGAGTTTCTCTCCACATTCCGTCGAGGAGTTGGTTCAGGACGTGTATACCACGGCTATCGATCGTATGCCCGAGGATGAGTTGATTGCCTGGTGGCCCACCGTCGGTGAAGGTCCATACACCAAGGCGGAGGAGGTCCGATCCTCGGAGATTCGCGACCCGTTAGTTCGTTACTTGCATCGTTGCTTTAGCACGGGCATCGCGGCCCGTGGCAAGAGTTGCGAGCACGTAACAAAGGCCGATCTTTTCTATCTCTATTGTTTATTTACTGGTCATCCGTGTACCCTCCATCTCTGCCTGGTGGATTATTTTGTCACACGTTGGAAAAAGCAGCGTCGTGGTAGTATATATGGAGGATCGTTTATCGGCCGGATAGCCCAAAGTGTTAGTCGGTACTTTGGTTGGGTCGAGTATAGGTATCCACCGCCGGCTCCCTGCAAATATTTGGACATGAGGTCAATGACAGGGATGAAAGTGGCGGCAAACATTCCTAATGTTGGTTATAGGTTTGTCGGGACGAACCGTCAGGTTTGGGCATGGCAGCCGTTGGTACATCACCCGCGTTTGGAGGCCGAGGAGGTTCAGATGCCTCAGATGGCTGAGCAGGATGGCGGGCATGATGATGTTGAGGTCCCGCCTCAGCATGAACAGGGGGATCATCAGCATCCACAGAGAGCTTATCGCGCGGTTAGGTTGCCTCGCTCAACCAACCGACTTCTAACATTGCATGGTCAGGAGATAACATCCCACGGTCGCCAGATGGATCAGATGCATGATGACATAGGGTGGCTGATGACTGGCATGGGTGAAATGTATAAGTACATGGGTATATCGGTTCCACCCCGTCCACCACTGATGTGTGCAAAATGCAACAAATAATTACATCAATTGTGGCATAAAACTAACCCTTTTTTAGTACTAATGTTGGAAAAAGTGTGCTTTTATCTTCCTTTTGTATTTTCAGGATTAAATGAGCTCAAATTAACAAAAGAAGCAAAAAGACAGCTAAATCTAACATAAATACAAGAAAAGGAACAAACGTGACATGCCCGACCCCATGACAACATCTTCCCAAGCAAAACAAGAAAACAGAAGGCTGAACACGCCCCGTGCTCAGTGAACACGGGGGCGTGCCCAAGTCCCAGCAGAAAAGACAAAGCCGTAGAAGCTTCTATCGCCCACCACGGGGCCGTGCTCAGCGGACACGGGGCCGTGGTCAACTATAAGATTCGCAGAATCCAGGCAAATCTTGATAGTACAGATATGCTTCTGCACACGGGGCCGTGCCCAGCGGACACGGGGGCGTGGTCAACTAATGCAGACAAACTACAATTAATGAAGACAGAGAAGAGGATGGACACGGGGCCGTGCCCAATGGACACGGGGTCGTGCCTGAGCTTCTGTTCAGCCTATAAATAGGAGTGCTTGGCTCAAGTGCAAATCATCCCTTGGCACACCACCTCTCTCACACTTCACCCACCACCCACCACCACCATAACACCATCATCCACCACCATCATCCATTGTCCATCATAGAGTGTGTGAGTCGTCTCGGGATCCAAGATTGATCGTAAGAGTTCTTGACAATCAAGGCCATGTTTGCCTAAGTCTCTTACATCACTTGGTGAAGACAAAGTGTCTAGTGTAATACTTTTTATTTTTAATCTTTTCGCACTTTTTACTTGGTTATGTATTAATGACTTTAATAACTAGTTTCTTTTGTTGAAGGTGATTTTTCCATATCGTTTGTCTGTGGTGTCTTGGCATTATTTTACTGTCTATATAAAATAAAAGATTTTCACCATTCATATCTCCACGGTCTATATGGAGGTATGTTGGCTACCTGGTCGGGGGTTAAGGGAACGGTTTGGTAAAAGTCTTGCCTTGTTCAGTGTATAGATCCTGCAAGGACCTGGGTCAAATTTAGTAGGACCTCCTTCAATACTTAACGGTATTGGATGGCGGGGGTCCAGACTCTTTGATCCCCTCATATGTAAGCTACTATTAATACTTTAACCTGGCTACTTAGGACTGTATCCCTGCTAACTCAGACTACTTAGCCGAGGGTAACGTTACCTTCAAAAGAGGGGCCTACCATAATATGCATTAATAACTTAATTAATTATCTTTCAATAATCCGACCCTTTAGGATTGTATCCTTGCTGACTCAAACTACTGGGTTGAGGGTAACGTCGCCTTCAAAAGAGGGGCCTACTACAATAACTAAGATAATCTCTTAAAAAGTGCAAAAGTGCGGAAATAATCAAAGGTTACACTATACACGAGTCGGAGCCAAGTGATTCATCTTGTCTATCTGTTTTTTTTTTTTTTTTATTTTCAGCATTTTACTTAGTTTTTATTTTCTAGTTTAAAACTTTTTTCTAAACCTTTGATTTGATTAGACGTTGAGGATAAACCGGTACTAAAAGCTCTTGTGTCCTTGGACGACTTCGGTATCTTGCCAACACTATACTACGCTCATGATGGGTGCACTTGCCCATATGTGTGTTTGGTGTTAGTAAATATCGTGTTTTATAAATTTAAAACTTGACTAACGTGTAAAAAGGGCTTAAAATATACTTAAATCTATATACCACCACACACGCATCAAGTTTTTGGCGCCGTTGCCGGGGACACAAGGATTTTAAGAAAGTTAGGAATCAACGGCCTAATCATTTTTTCTTATTTTTCTTTTTTTTTTAGGATTTTTCTTAATTTTTCAGCTTCTGCAGAACTCAGCACGGGCCGTGCCCGCTGAACACGCCCCGTGCCCAATCATTGGAACTGGCAATCCTGTTTTAAGTCAGACAGTAAGCTGAACACAGGGCCGTTCCCACTCAACACGCCCCGTGCCCAAGATTCAGTTACTGAAAACAGAACCGTAAGATCCCGACGGTTGGTAATTTCTGACACAAACATGAGTGATACTGATATTTTTTACTTTCGGCACTCTTATGGTACGTGGTGTCAAATATGTGGTGGTTCCCATAAGGAATTAAAATGTTATTTTCTAAATTATAGGCCCCACTATATAGACCCATCGTTTTCCTGTATTCTTAAGAGGGGCAAAAGTAAAAATAATCCCTATCTCTCCCTCGAATGCTCTCAACCGGATTTTCTAGGAGAAATGCTTCTTGATGAACTATTTCAATTAGAAGATCCAATTATTAATTGGTTAAAGGAACTTCGGATAGATTTCAATAATTTATCCCAAGACGATAACCAAGAAGATGTGTTGGGATCGCATTCAAACAACTTCGTTGTTCCCGACGATACCTCTAAATCTAGCGAGGACTTGAGCGATAGTCGTCCCTGTGTCGATTGTGCCATGAAGGACTCCCCATCGACTTCGTTCGATGCATGCATAGACCTGAGCGATTCGGCATACACCTTCTTTAATGAGAGCCCGGGAAAGGGTTGGACTTGTCCACCTACATATAGCATAGGAATCACCCTCACCGACAACCTCTTGTGTTTTCGTCTTAATCTAGAACAATTAAGGTATCTTAGGCACTTTGGGGTTGTTCCATCCAGTAAGGAACCGCCCGATCCGGAAAATTTCCTTAAAAATAAACTAATTCCATAAGGCAGCTTCTAGACACAGGGCCGTGTCCAGGTCAACACGCCCCCGTGTCCACCGAAAGATTGTCTTCTGATTTCGTCAGAATACGGACAAAATTGTGTCAGGATTCTGTCTGCACACGGGGCCGTGTCCATCCAACACGGGGCCGTGCGCAACGTACTGTCGTTTTATATAAATGCAGCCAAGAATCCTGCACATTTGAACCATTCCAGGGACAGAGATTTGGGGAATCTTCTCACATACCATCCTAGGTATTTTCTAAAAAGAAGTTTCTCAACTACCTTTTTTCTTAATTTCTAACAACTCTTTGGTGATGTAGTCTAGTTGAGATACTACCTTTGAGTCTGAAACGACTTGGTTCACTCCTCGAGAAGATGAGGAAGTAATCACAGGATTGGAATTCCTGCTGGTACCACTATGATCTATATCAGCATAAGCGAAGCTCTCAAAGAGATCATTGCAGTCTGCCATAGTTTTCTTTCCCATTAGGTGGCCTCCTGCAGATGTGTTGAATCGGGCCTTACACTCGGGAGTGAGACCATTATAAAATTTTTCTACTAAAGCCCAATCCGGCAGTCCATGTTGGGAACAACGCGAGAGTAAAGTTTGAAACCTCTCCCAAGCTAAGTGATATGGTTCATCAGGTTCCATTCTGAAGGAATGGATCTGATCTCGAAGGCGAGAGGCCTTCGCAGGTGGGAAATACTTAGCAAGGAATGCATCCCTAAGTCCAGCCCAAGTAGTGTAAGTACCTGCTGGCTGCGAATCGAGCCATGTGGCTGCGCGGCCAGCAAGTGAAAAGGGAAATACTTGGAGAAAGCGGGCATCAAGATTAACACCTTCGATGCCGAAGGTGCTACACAGACGGGTGAGACGGTTGATATGTGCTGACGCATCCTCATCATCACGACCGTGGAACTGACAAGAGTTGTTAATGGCGGTCATGATGTATGAGGGAATTTGCCAGGATTTATCATTGGTGATTTCAGGGATGGTGATGGGTGAATTTGCGGTGAAACCTGAGGTGGAACGCTGGTGGACAGTTTGGTTATCAGCCATTTGGTGAACTGGTGGTGGACTAGGGTGACGGGAGGGTGGTGGGGAATTGTTGGGTGATGACTTCGGGGTGAAGTCGTAGTTCGGTGGTTTAGATTGAAGTGTAGAGTCAGAAGGGGCTGAAGATGAAGTTGAGGATTTTTTTACCTGAATACTAGGTGTGGAGAAGGAAGACTTGTCGATCGGTGGCTTCACTGGTCCCTGCGAACGCGTGTGGGGTATGAACTGCAAAACCAAGAACAAACAAGTAAGACGACTCCAACAAAAGACTCGAGAAATACGAAAAAGACACTAAAATTACTTGGACTTCTACGACTCAAAAACACACAAAAAGCACGTAACGATATCAGTTGAAATCCAAACAAAGTAGTTAACGCAATTGCCAAGAGTCCCCGGCAGCGGCGCCAAAAAATTGATGTGGAATAAGTAGTTCAACTAAATAAACTGAAATTACCCTAAATTAAGACTCAAGTAATAAAAATCTAGACTCTCTAACTTGACTAAACTACTAACCGGCAAGTGAACCGGTCGACTCTAGCACAGAAAAGTAAGTCCGGATGTCGAACCCACAAGGACTCTAATGAATTACGTTAACGACTCTATTTAGACTAGACACTGACACGACTTAATAATTATTGTGTTTTAAAGGGGGAGGTTTACTAAAATCCTAAAATTGCAATAAAAATGAAATTAAGCTAAGACACGAACGAAGACTAAGGTTTGATTCAGATGAGATTAACGACTACCTAGACTCGAATCCAGCTTAACTAGGAATGGACTTCTAACGGTATTATTGTTGTATGGAGCCGGGATCGTAAAATACTAAACCTTAAGGTATTTCAATGCTAAGACTTCCCGACCCTTCTCAGGAAGAAACCTAGGAAACCCTACAAGGCTGTTATGAACACCGACTGTTAGACTTCCTCTCAGTCCTCTAACGACTCTAAAAGTGCCCTAATACGACTATCTACCTCTCAGCGCGACAATCTAAGGCAATTCTAGGTTCTGACTTGGTTTACTAGACTCAAATGCAATTAGGGAACTAAAACCGACTTCTCTCAAAACCTGTCTTAGCTATATATTGCACCGCGACCTAATAACTAACTCGAGCCTCTCAGCGACAAGTTAAGCAGAATATTTAATTCTAATTGTATTTTAATTACTGTTTCTAAGGCTATTGGCCAATTTACCCAAAGATCACCCGAACCCGCAAGGATGCAAATAATCAACACAAATTTATTATGTGAAAGACATTCACCAAAATCTATGTGAAACAGTAAATAATCAACAACCAAAAATAAATACGCACACGCACCAAATCAGAAACTCTAGAACACTTTACTTTCAGAAATCAAACAATAAAAACCATTAAAAGATCCAAACTTTAATCAAACTATCATCTTGTCTAGGTAGTATCTAGGGTTTAGCCAAGAAACATGTTGTTCATAATAAACAAATCAAGTTCAAAACAACAATTCATCGGAAAAAATATTGAAACACGAATTTAAAGAAAACCGGGAGATAAAACCCGAACAATCTTCACTTCCACGCTCCAAGCTTCAACCGGATGATTCCCGCAAGCTAAAAACTCTACGAAAGATGTAAAATCTGCTCTCCAAAGTCGCCTTAGGGTTCTTGGTTCGTCCTCTCGCTTCTGATCCCAGAATGATTATTTATAATTCTTTTCTTTTTCTTGTTCAGCCGAGTCTACCATCCAAATCCATTCTAGCATCGCATGGCCCAATGCCAATTTATGTGACCAAAAAAAACTGGCGGCCCACTAAATATTCTGCCAAGCCCACGCAATTGTCCAAATTTATGCATGTGGGTGACTTTGAATCCAAGTATTATTAGGTTGATTAGGATTCCTCTCTAGAATTCTTTTTCTTTTCGTCTGACATCACTATCTCCCAAGTCATCTTTTGAGATCATTTAATATTTAATAATATGTAGGAACTTCAAGTGAATATCACGAATATTTCAATGCAGCCACCATTTACTTCTTTTTTTTCCTCATTCAAATTCATCCCAAAACATCTCATCAACTTTTCCCTAATAATAATATATATGAATTGGCCTTTTACTTTAATAATATAGAGATAAGTGGCATCGGCTCAGTCAAGGAAAATGGCTGCAATTTTTATTCGGTCTCTGGCGGTCTACTCTACCCAACTGGCTAGTTATTTCCTTTTTACTCATTTTCGCACCATTTGCACCAGAACCTGTCAAAACACAAATATGATCAATAGCACGTAATTCTAAACAAAACTAAACTATAAATAACGATAAAATATACAAACTATACACAATATAAGGATGTATTTTGCAATACATCAAATATCCCCACACTTGCTCTTTTTTCGTCATCGAAAAAGAATTGTGCAACGGAATCAGAGACGAACAATCACTTGGGTCAAAAATTATTTATATCTTATTAAAACCAAGGCTTGCGTTAGTCGCGACTGCGAATATACTTGTCCCCTTAAACCCGAATCCAATCCTAAGCCCTTATCATGTAAATTTAATTTAAGTGCGGTCAATCCACCTAGGGTCTCACACTAGAATTTACGGTCCACCTACTCCCACCTCAAGCTTATAGGACTAAGAGAACGATCACTGGACCACTTCCCAACCGTCTTATATCAAAACCAAGAGAGTTTACAATCAATTTTTTTTTCTTTTTCCATTTTTTTGGCTTTTCTATTTTTTTCATTCATTCGTGAGTCTAGACGATGCTTTCCCTAACCAAGAGGCAATCCGGCTGTAGAGTCGCTATCCCCAACCACAGATTACTTAAGTTTCGGTACTTTTTTCTTTGCTTTGCACAGTCGATTTCACACACCCTAGCGGTAATCTTGCTGTAGAGTCGCTATCCCCAGCTCAGACTACATAGGAATGCATTACTTTCATTTAGTTTCTAGCTCACTTTTTATTCTATTTTTTTTTCTTTCGCATGATCACAAACTCTAACAGTTTTAACTTATAACGGTGCCCCTTATACTATTTTCGGCATTTTTAATTTCCCATATCTCCCAGGCGAAAACCCACTAGCAGACCGACAATTAAGGTATATTAGATCAAAGGGACTTAAAACCAAACCCGGGCCTATCCACATATCCCTAACTAGACGCAAGCTCGATTTATTTTAAATCTCATATTATCATTATTCGAACCCAAGCAAAAATTTCATCTTTTCTATCATTTTCCGTTTTATTTATGCAAATTTCTTTATTCAAAAGACATTTTTCTGATTTTTCAAATTTTTTTTTTGAATTTTCAAATTTTTTAATTTTTTTGTATTTTTCAATATAAGACTCGATTATTTACATGTATCTCATCCCCACACTTGAAGAATGCATTGTCCCTAATGCAAGAATGGAAATACGACTCAAAACTACCTAAAAACAACTACTAAACTACTAACTAACTACTAAATAAATAACGATTCACGACGAAATAAATAAATAAAATACAACAACAAAAAGGGAAACGACTTAGCTGATATGTGAGACTGTCAAAGTGCCAGTCATTTCCACATAAGCCCTCCAATTCGAAATGCGCTCAGCAAACAACTCTAACCCTCGGACACGCGAACGAAAGCGGCTAACACAATCAACCTATCTGAATCAAACAAACTACCAAAACATACCATCATGTATATATCAAAAGCATCAATAGTTCATCAGTTTCATCACATCAACCAACCCAGCCATCCCTAACCAACCTGTTTGAAGTATATGAATATCAGTACAGACCAAAAGTGAGGATCAAAACAACATAAAAGAAAAATAATCAGCAAAAGATATAATAGTCAGCTGCTGCTCTGCATCCTCGTGCAATCCCCACACTTTTCCTCTCTATCCACTATCGGACTCGTGACTGCTCTCCTCAAATACCTGAAATGGAGGCTTCGGATCAACTCTCGCATCCGCACCAACCTGGCCCTCCTGCTCCTTGAACTACTAGCCATGCCTGCAAAACAGATAAGATCAAGACAAAACAGGCAGACAGTCAGTCATAACAACTATTTTTGGTATTTTTAAATTTTATAATTTTTTTTGAATTTTTGAATTTTTTATTTTTTTAATAATTTTTTGAAAAAAAAAAATAAAGAATAGCCGTATAGCATTTCATTCGCGGCTAATTCTACCACAAGCGGGTTACTTTTTACAATTGCTAAGTGGTGGTTAAACTCGCCCGAATGGAGATTGAGTACGGGCGAGCTTAAATCACTTGTACGTGCAAGTAAACCCAAATAATACTAAACTACTACTAAAACTAAGCTAAACGACACAAAGACGACGCGAAACAATCAACTAGACTCAATGTACACTACCCCCCATCGGCACTTTTAATTGTCCCAATTAAGAGCCAAAGTGCCGAACAAATGACATTGAAGTCCAATTCGCGCTTTAAAATAATTACTTTTTAGTTGTTTTGAAAATAAACTTTAGCTTCGAAAAAATCCGCCTAGTGAAAGGAGGTTTCTGTCGAACGCAAAAATTTAGTTTCAAAAGCGCAAAAATCAGGGCTTCAAGTCAATGTATCAAACCAACCCACAATCAAATATTTAGCAATCAATTTCAAGTGTAACACCAACCCGACTACCCAAAACCAATCCCAATATTTAAGCGTAAACCAATGAATCCATACACTTAAATCTATCAATCTCGACGTCAAATATAGCAATCATATCCCTACCAAAACCATCCGCAATCCCATTAAAATGAACTACAAGACGCAGCTCGACACACAAGACTCAACTAACGACCCGAAACTGACCACAAAACACTGGACACACACACAAGTGACACTATGCATGACACTTTGACTTGAAAACCACTCCACGTTTTGACTGACAAAGCCGAATCAACATGACTCACAGATGTACGAACCAAACCCACACGAATATCTAAATTGACTGGACTAAAAGACCTGAGGACCGACAATTGACTGAACAAAGACTCAACTCGACTTACTCGACAACTAATGAGTTACCTAAAACTGACCGACGTTTGACCCGACACGAACCTGGTTTGAACCAACAGACTCAACAAATGACCAAACAACTCAACCGACTGACTCAACAAAACTACTAGACTAACCATACATCATTCACTCATATCGACACACACCCGACGAGAATGAAGTCGATACTAGGACTAAACAGACTGCTGAAACAACTTTAAACATCAAAACAGAAGAAAACAAGCAAGAGTCGTACCTGAATCGTTGTTATTTGCAAAGAAAATTGAGACTTTTCCGTTCTAAGATGGTCCCGAATCGTGGCAAACTAGTGGCCAGGTGATGATTTTGATATGGGGGTTTTGTTGGTGGGTGAAATTCCGGTCACGGGGAGGTTCGGACGGTGGAACAATGGTGGAGATCGGCGGTGATAATGGAGGATGTATGGTGGGGAAGGGTATCGACGATGGGGGGGCGGAAGGAGACAAAAGGGTTTT
>JARYGA010007998.1:0-29622 GCA_030545235.1 Helianthus tuberosus | reverse complement strand
ATCGGAGATGGAGGTGGAGGTGGAGGTCATCGGCGGTGGCGGTGGCAGCGGGTATTTGAGAGAGAGATGGGTATGTATGAATGTCTGTATGTGTGTATATATATATATATATAATATAATTATTTTTTATTTTAATTTATTAAAAGAGTAAATTAAAATGACCAAACTACCCCTGCAGATAAAGACAAAAAAGAAACCTTAAAACAGTCAAAAATGAGATATTTTGAGTTTTGGACTAAAATGGCAACAAAATGCAAACCACAGGGACCCAGATGTAATAAGTTTCAGATTTGGACTAAAGTGACAAAACTAGCCAAACCACAGGGACCAAAATGGCAGTTTACTCTAGTATAATTAATGTGCTATTATAGTATAATTAATGTGTTGTTGGATTACACTTTGATTTAAGTTTTTTTTTAAATGTAACTTTTATTAAAACACGGAGACCAAACCAATAGGCCGGCACACCACTACAAAACTACAACATATACAAAGGGAATTTACACCATTCAACCCAATTTAAACCTTTATGATTCGATCTATTCCTCAACCATAAAAAACCGAACGACTTTAAATATCCCACTATGTCTTCGAACCTGCCTCTACCGTTAGAGAATTTTTTTTCGTTTCTCGCCTTCCAAATACACCAACACCCAACCATAACCAAACCTTTAATCACCTTCCTCTTCTCCTTATCAAGATTGCGAGATAAATGGAATTCTGTGACATCTTTGAACTCAAAAGCAAATAAAGGGGGAGGCCGCACCAACTCGCTGAAGGCCTGCCAAACTCTAATCGCCACCGAGCAGCCCGTGAAAATATGATCCGTTGTCTCATCGTAATCGCCACAAAAACAACAGCTCGGGATAGCGACAGGAATGTCTTCGCCGGCACCCAAGACACCCACTCCAAAATGTCGCCGAACCTGGGAACATTATCTTCAATTAAGATTTTTCTAACTGCAGCCGCCGTGAAGATAGCCTCCTGGTTACCTGTCCACTTCCATTTGTCGGGACGGTCCGTAATACGAACATCCCTTATCAGATGTTCCAGCTCGACGAGATCCGACTGGTCCCTATCGGTGGACAGCTGAACCGACCAGCCCCAAATGCACTCCAGAAGCTGCTCCTCCAACTTCAGCCGATCCGCAATGAAACAGAATTTATCGCTATCCTTATCGTATAAATTTGGCCACACATACATTTACGGTCTATCTCTGATCCAACAATCCGACCAAAAACGAGTGAGCTTCCCATTTCCCGGAATGCTATAAATAAAAGACGATAATCTGCTTCCTTTGAGAACAGTTACCACTTCCAGTTTCACAATATTCCTCCAATCACTAAAAATGGCGGCGTTCAACGGTAATGAAGCCCACTTCTTGCCCGACCCGTGAATAGCCTGAACAACAAATTTCCACAGGCTATCTTCTTCGACTTTGAACCTCCAAATCCATTTCGCCAAAAGAGAAAAATTAATATGCTTAAGTTTACATAACCCCAACCCCCCAAGCTTTTTCGGTAACGCCACCCGGTCCCAAGACACCCAATGCATTTTCTTGACGTTGTCATTGCCAGCCCAAAGAAACCTTCTCATCAGCGATTCAAGTTTCTCCATCACTTTAACAGGAATCTTAAACAAAGACATATAGTATATAGGCAAACTCTTCAGCACCGCTTTAATTAAAGTGACTCTACCTCCAATAGAAAGAGAAACAGCCTTCCAAGATGAAAGCCTCTTTTGAAAAGTCTCCACAACCGGGTACCAATTGTTTATCCGATTCATGTTAGCTCCAACCGAGATACCCAAATATTTGAAAGGGAACGAACCTGTCATGCATCCCAAGATAGACGCCATATCTTCCGTTTCTGCTTCATTGACCCCGAGCCCAAACAAATTTGACTTATGAAAATTAATTTTTAATCCAGAACAGATATGAAAAATCCTTAAAATTCTTGCAACCGTTTGAATATTCTCCTTGCTCCATTCCCCCAAAATAAGCGCGTCGCCAGCATAAAGAAAATGCGAGACCACCGGTCCTCCGTTGGGGGTGTTAATCCCTTTGAAAAAACCGAGGATGCAAGCGTTGGTAATAAGGCGCGAGAGAATTTCCATGACAATCAGGAAGAGAAAAGAAGAAATATGATCTCCTTGTCTCAAACCTTTTTGACATTTAAATTCAAAAGTGGGAGAGCCGTTAACCAACACCGCTGATCTAGCAGACCAAAGAATCCCCTCCATCCACAACCTCCATCTAGCCGGGAACCCCATCTGACCCAAGATATCAATAAGAAACTTCCAATTTACGTTATCATAGGCCTTCTCGAAGTCGATATTAAAAAGAAAAGCTTTCTTCTTTCGTTGTTTAAGCCAAGCCATAACCTCATTGAGCATGAACGGGCTATCAAGAATGTGCCTGTCTCTAACAAACGCCGACTGAGAGGTAGAAATAACCTTACCAATAACCTTTTTAAGTCTGTTGGCAGTGACTTTAGAGATTGTTTTGCTGATAACTCCTATAAGATTAATAGGCCTGTAATCTTTTAGATTCGTAGGATCCTTAACTTTAGGGATCAGAGTGATGAAAGACGACTAACTCCCTTGATTTATCCTTCCAAACTCGAAAAAGCTATTCATAATCTCCCTAAAATCTTGCTCAAAAAGAGACCAAAATTTCTTTATGAATCTAAAATTCACGCCATCCGGACCCGGAGCCCTGTCCGACCCACATTCAAAAACAGCCTCTTTAATTTCGGTAACCGAAAACTGCCGAGTTAATTTGTGACAACCCGCACTAAACCAGGTATCCGTACGACTTAATTAATGATTAATTACTGCTTAATTACTGTGCTTGCTTGAACTAGCTGATGAACTGCTACTTAAATACTGATACATGTACTTACTTGCATCACACTTGCTTGCTGTCACTACATTATTTACATACGGCACCTTAGTGACAAACATGATGCACAAAAAGCACAGTAGCACGATACACGGATAACCTACTGAACATGCTGATAAAGCCAGCATCAGGCAAACACTGCCTCTAAGGCCTATAAGAGCCTAAGATATTTTGCTACACCAATAGTGAGTGTAGGATACAAGGGTTGTAGAACTGCGTCTCTAGGAATAAGATACACTGATTGGATGTGCCTAAAACGTACTTTAAGTACAAAACACAGCACTTTAATAAATAATCCAGCTTCTAGCTGACTAGTAAAGTGCCAAAACATGGGGAAAATACTACTAGACACTTTCCAAAGTGTCGGAAACAAGATGTGTCACTAAAAATAACAATAACGACACTTTAAAGCTTTGTTAACGCTTTAACGGATTACTATCCAACCGAACAACCGGACTTTACCCGGAACATGAAAATATTATTATTTTCACTATCTATCTTTTTCTGAGCCAGTTAGGGTCCCTGATTACCCTAACACCCGCCATAACACATAACATACAAGTAACGGGGTTAAACACTTAACACTTAACTAACTTAACTTGGTTACCCTAACCACCTAGTTGAGATCGAACTAAAGACCCCCCCCCCCTCTTGACCGAATTCGGTCCCCTAGGGGACATAAATGGTACTACAAGATCTCCTAATCTTGGATGCTAAATATCAAGGGGACATTGTGTAGGATCGGATTCCGACCTAAACGAGTCGTTTGGAAGAGTTCTAGTCCATTTCAGAGGCGGAAACTAAGAAACGGACAATGAAACAGCTTGAGATACACTTTAATCTTCTTGTATATTAATTTGACAACCTTTACATTCAGAAGAAAAACCGGCAGCACTTCGGTATAGCTCTGAGAAAAACTGTTACAAATGAAAAGTCAAGTAGCCTATTTATAGAAATATGATTTCGCTTGGAAGTCTTCAAGCGAAATCCTCCACAAATTTCTTTGAAGCGAAATCTTCATTTTGACTTTGAAATTTGTCTTGAAGCGAAACTTTCAATCTGATTTCATGCATAATTTGAATCTTCACGTGTACTTGTGATATGATGTCATTGATGATGTCATCTAGATGATGTCATCATGACATCATGTCTTGATTAGCTCTGCACCGAACCGAGACTCGATACTAAGACGAAGACGACAGATGTGTGCACCAACAGACTCCCCCTCAGATGTTGACGAGTCTTAAGTGTCGAGTCTTCTCAATCTTTAGTCTTTATCAGTCTTTGATCTTCCTTCACTCTGACTTTCTTCAACTAATCTCCTCCTCGGATGATGTAACTCTCTTTAACAGACTCCCCCTCAAAACATGCTGGGATCGTAGTCTGGCTTTTACAGTATCAGAATCCTCAGATATCGAAACCTGGCACTCTATCTTCAAGTTCAAGATTGAAGCCTGGCTATATCTGCACATCCTTAACCCAGAAATAAATTTTCTAAATTTAACAATTTAAATGCATCAATAACAACTCTCATATGCATCAACAATCACTCTCCCTCAGATCACATACACATGATGAACCACTTAATGATTTAAAAACATATTTTGACAATTAAGACATACTCCCCCTCACATCAATGTCATCATGTTCAGCACTTGGACTTTGAAAATCAGCTTTCCAACATCAGTTGCCGAAAATCTTTTTGAATTTTTTCAAAAATGAAACACAAATACAATAACAGAAATTAAATGCAGAAATGAAATATGTACAAACACTATTTTTGTGAGTTCGTGCAAGAGGATCATATCAGTTTTTGAGACAAGTCATCAACACCGTTAAGCTTCATTTCATATTAAGTTCTAAACAATTCACCTAGATTGTCAGTATATTTGTCCACTTAAATTTTCACACAAAATTCAACTGTTTCGAGATACGAATTAGTGTTTTAGGACTTAAACATCTACATGTGTCCCACCTCAGTATATACTCCCGTATCCAGATCCCAATATTCAGTCTTACAGGTGAGTATACCTAGATGATATCTGTAAGGGGAATAAATTATGCAACCATGATAGCTCAGGTCAGAACTTCCGTTCAGCAGAGAGCCTAGTTGACTTTTAGGTGTGTCCCCTTTAGAGGATCTTTTATATTACAACAGCCATGATTAGCATTTTTCAATGTTTCATCATTTTTTAGCTGAGGGTGGTGCTATATTTCAAGCAAGCAGAAAGTATTCTCCGGGGACTAGGCCATTGCTTCCGCAAAATCAGAAGTCCCGGGATAATACCCCAGATATCACTGAGCATAAAGACCTAGTATCTCAGAATAAGGGACCTTTCAAACGAGATTTCAGGGGTTACCTATATATCCAAGATGTTGTTCCCCACGAAATATGCAAGTTTGAATTTTAGGTTTATATCTCGTCACAATCTACTAAATGTGCAAAAACCTACTGGCATATCCGCAGTGAGATTGTTTATCACATTTTAACTTCCATTTCTTTAGCATGTTGTGACAGTCTACTGATGTACTATCATTTCCTCTATTCACAACGAAACTCATTTTTGAATTTTATCATGTTTTTGGCTTTTTCAAATTTTCAAATGTTTTTGGATTTTCTGAAATTTTCTACTCCCCCTAAAATACAAACACATGAAAGGAAATTTGAAAATAAACTGTACAAAAACTTGACAACCGATATCAAATCACCTCAATTCGCCATCCACTAGGCATAAACAATCAGAACTCCCCCTTACACAAAACTATTTTCTCATAATGATTTCAAAACACTAAAGTTTGTTTTAACCAAAATGATTTTTCCGGAAAATAGGTTTTGTTGATTTTACCACTTGTAAAATTAGGAGTATGGTTCATCATTTTGTTCATTCAATCTCTTGTAGAAAATCAAGTACAAATTAATGTCCTTGATTTACCACTTGACGTTGAAAACCTCTTTCAACCACTTGTAATTAAACACAATCAAAATCTGATATAAAGAATGATGCCGATTCCTGCTCCACTCTTACCAACCTGGGAGCTCCGGCAAGTCAGGTTTTTCAATGAAAGAAAATATCCACCCAAGCCTGACCAGCCTTGGGTGTAAGCTTCTCAACTTCACTAGGGGTTGGGCTATAAGTTGCCTTCTTTGTAGCATAAAACTCTTTTACCCCTTTAGCCTTCCCATCAATCATTTTACCAATCATTTTCTTAACTTTCCCATTAAACGCTTTTTCAATATCAAAGTTATCCTTCTCAGAATAACCCTGATTTAAAATATCAACTTTTCCAACCTTTGATTTAAAATTCTCAGCTCTCAATGGTGGAAAATGAACATCATCCATTAGAGTCACTGAGTTTTCACTTTTTACCTCAACCTGTGGCTCCTCTGACTTTGTGGAATCAGATTCATCGCCAGATTTTACCTCTGATTTCTTAACAACCCAAGCTTGGTTGTCAAGATTTCCCCTTTTCTTGTAAAATCTTTTTGAACATTCACCAACTTCATATGTTGAATTTTTGAATACTTTGAATCTTTCAGTTGGTGGTTCAACTTTGTCAACAATAACTTCTTTCAGTTTTTCAGAAACTCCCTGTTTTGTTTTTGTTGCTTAAGGACAGTTCCATGCAATATGACCAACTTCATTGCATCGGAAACAGGTTCTTGTTTCTTTCTTCTGATAAGCTCCATGCTTCATCTTTTCAGCAAGAAACTCCTGGGTTGACTGTTTCCAGAATGAGCTCTTTGCTTCTTCTTCATGACTATTTCTTGCAACATATGTAATTTTTGATTTATAATCTCGAACATATTCTTCATTTTTATAGTTTTTAGGTGGAATAAAACCAATTCCTTTCTTTTTGTAGCTACGATTGTGGTTTGGTTTCTTTTGAAAACCAGAACCAGAATTGTAACTTTTTTTCTTGTTTAACCGTTGTTGAACTCTTGAAGTGTATTTTTTAGGTTTTCCAGTAGGATTTAAATCTTTAATTTCAGAAATATTAATTTCTGTCATTTTGAAAACCTTTTTAATCATGTCATACCGAACACTTCTAATTGGGAATTCTTTATCAAAATATAATTTGTCAGAATCATTCAAAGTATATGCAACTTCAAATGTTTCGTCACTCAAATTAGATTTTGACAACAAAAATTCTTTACTATAAACCCGTTTTCCCGACGATTTTGAACTCTTTTCGGATGAACTCGAACTCCCAACTGACTGACACGAACTTTCGGACTCGGACTTTGACTCTGACTCCTCATCCTTATCCAACACCTGATCGACCACTCTTTTTATCAGTTCGGACTCATGATCTGTGTCGGACGCTGTGAACGTGACGTCAATATTGTCTGGTAAAACATCGGTTATCTCGGATTCTAGCTTAATATTGACCGCCTGTTTTAGTTCTTCCTCGTTAGGTTTTCTAGGCGAGTAACCTTCCCAAATCGGAGGTGGACACTTGTTATAACATACACCCTGTTTCTTACCAGTATCCTTTTTCTTCTTTGGCTTTGTTTCTTCATCTTTAAAAGCTTCAAATCCTTCAACTGTTGGATAAATTCTATCGATTATGTAATCACAACCTTTGTAACTTTGCAGCAATCTTCTGATTTTTTCATTCTCAGCTGCTTCACTATCCAACTCTTTTTTCCTCTTTGCACATTCTTCTATGTACATGTTGATCTCTTTTTGCTTTGTCATCATGGTAGCATTCAACATCTTCAAAGCTTTTTCTCTCTCAGAGTTAGTCTTCTCCAGACCATTTACATGTCTGTTCAATACATCATACGACCTTTTCAAATTCTTTACATCAAACAACAATTTTTCTTTCAACTTTTCTAACTCACTAAACCTTTCATCTTTTTCTATACACTGTTTACAAGACTCTTGATGTGTGTAAAATGCAACATATAAATTACATCAAATGAGGCATAAAACTAACCCTTTTTTAGTACTAATATTGGAAAAAGAGTGTTTTTGTCTTCCTTTTGTATTTTCAGGATTAAATGAGCTCAAAAACGCAAAAGAAGCAAAAAGACAGCTAAATCCAACATAAATACAAGAAAAGGAACATTAGTGGATTGCCCGAACCCTCAACGGCACCTTCCAAAGCAAAATAGAGAAAACAGAAGGCTGAACACGCCCCGTGCTCAGCCAGCACGGGGCCGTGCCCAAGAAGCAGCAGAAAAGACAAACCTATAGAAGCTTCTATTGCCCACCACGGGCCGTGCTCAGCGGACACGGGGGGCGTGCCGAAAGTACTGCAGGCGCATTAATTGTAATTGCGAATTACAATTAATGAAGAGAGAGAGTGTCAGACGGGCACGGGGCCGTGCCCAGGCTTCTGTTCAGCCTATAAATAGGAGTGTTTGGTTTCATTGCAACTCATCCCTTGGCACCACCTCTCTCACACTTCATCCACCACCCACCACCATCACAACACCATCATCCACCACCATCATCCATTGTCCATCATAGAGTGCGTGAGTCGTCTCGGGATCCAAGATTGATCGTAAGAGTTCTTGACAATCAAGGCCATGTTTGCCTAAGTCTCTTACATCACTTGGTGAAGACAAAGTGTCTAGTATAATACTTTTTATTTCTAATCTTTTGCACTTTTTATTTGGTTTTGTATTAATGACTTTAATAACTAGTTACTTATGTTGAAGGTGATCTTTCCTTATCGTTTGTCCGTGGTGTCTTGGCATTATTTTACTGTCTATATAAAATAAAGGATTTTCACCATTCATATCTCCACGGTCTATATGGAGGTATGTTGGCTACCTGGTAGGGGGTTAAGGGAACCGTTTGGTAAAGGTCTTGCCATTGTTCAGCGTTTAGAGGTCCTGCAATGGACCTGGGTCAAATTTAGTAGGACCTCCTTCAATACTTCACGGTATTGGATGGCGGGGGTCCAAACTCTTTGATTCCCTCATAAGTTAACTACTATTAATACTATAACCCGGCTATTTAGGACTGTATCCCTGCTGACTCAGACTACTTAGTCGAGGGTAACGTCACCGCCAAAAGCGGGGCCTACCACAATACTGCATTAATAACTTAATTCATTATCTTCCAATAATCCACCCCTTTAGGATTGTATCCCTGCTGACTCAAACTACTGGGGTGAGGGTAACGTCACCTTCAAAAGAGGGGCCTACTACAATAACTAAGATAATCTCTTAATTATGTGCAAAAGTGCGGAAATAATCAAAGGTTATACTAGATACGAGTCGGAACCAAGTGATTCATCTTGTCTATCTGTTTTTATTTTATTTTTATTTTCAGCATTTTAGTTAGTTTTTATTTTTCTTAGTTTAAAACATTTTTCTAAACTTTTATTTTGGTTAGACGTTGAGGATAAACCGGTATTAAAAGCTCTTGTGTCCTTGGACGACCTCGGTATCTTACCAACGCTATACTACACTCAACGATGGGTGCACTTGCCCATATGTGTGTTTAGTGTTAGTGAAATATCGTGTTTTATAAATTTAAAACTTGGCTAAAATAAGTGTTAAAAAGGGCTTAAAATATACACCTAAAATATACGACACTTCACACGCATCAACTCTAAACATGTAAGACAAGGTTTTGTGATTTCAACAATCTTCTCGACTTCAACTATCTTTTCAACTTCCACAATCTTCTCAATCACTTTGACTTCTTTTAAATCTTTTGCAGCTTTCCTTTCTTTTAGTTTCTTCAATTTTTCTGCAAAATAAAATTCAAAACTATCAGAAGATAAGTGAGTTTTTCCAATATTAATCTGTTCAATTTCTTCTTCACTGTCACTTGTCTCTGACGAACTGTTTTCAGATGAAACAGATCCTTCATCTTCACTTTTCTCCTCATCAGATAACACTTCCATCCATTCCTTCAGCATTTCCGGTTTTCGAATAATATGAGCAATAAACGCTCCAACATTTGAATCAGCTGGAATGTACTTGTCCCAGCTAAATCCTTCAGCCAATTTCTCGTCATCTTGATCCATGATGCCATAGTAAGCTTTCTTGTTTGCATCTTCGATCATTTTTCCATGTGTCGTTTGAGGTTCCTTTTGTTGATGTGGTTGATGAGTGATTTGCTGATAAATGGTCTTTCGATAATAATCATCTTTTCCAGCAGACTCCTTTGCTCCTCTCGGCTCCTGATTCCTGCACTCTCTTTTAAAGTGGCCTTTCTCCCTGCAACGAAAACAAACAACTTTAGATTTATCAAATCCAAGATTAGAAAGATTTGCATCCAAGAAATCAGTTCTTCCTGTAACCAATCTAAATTTTTCTGCTCTCCTCAAAACACTAGCTAAAGCCCATTTAATATCCATCAGTTCTAGCTCCTCTGCATCAATTTGGTCATAATCTTCCTTTGTCAGCATCGGATTACCAATTTTTCCGGCAATCAATCCTTCATAAGACTCTAATGCAGTGACCAATAATCCCATATGATGCTTTACAACTTCTTCAGAATAATTTTGACCATTTTGAAGATGTAGAGCTACATTGCACTGAAGTAGATGACCATTTCCAGTAGATGAACTTTGAACACTTGGAGGATTCACCGTTGAAAACCCACTAGTGTTGACTGATCCTTGACTGCTTGGTGTAGATTGATTTCCAGCACTAAATGCAGTTTGTATCTTTGGACTTGCTTCAGCAGTTTGAACATTTCCTTTATAATACAATTTGATATCTTGTTGATGAGTAGAACTGTTCATTCTAGCAATTTTCTGCTGCTCCAGATCCTGTGCCTCCAACTTTTCTATAAACTGTGCAATCGATAACTTTTTATACTGTCCTGAATTTTTCAATATCATCATATATGTACCCCATTCCTGTTGCGGTAAAGCATCAGCAAGCTTTTCTTGGAAAGGTGTCAAAAAGTCATTTTTTTAAGAAAACAAACTGTACAGGTAGAGTATCAAAATTTGTTTTCAAATTTCCTAAAATGTGTTTGCATTTTAGGGGGAGTAGAAAATTTCAGAAAATCCAAAAACATTTGAAAATTTGAAAAAGCCAAAAACATGATAAAATTCAAAAATGAGTTTCGTTGTGAATAGAGGAAATGATAGTACATCAGTAGACTGTCACAACATGCTAAAGAAATGGAAGTTAAAATGTGATAAACAATCTCACTGCGGATATGCCAGTAGGTTTTTGCACATTTAGTAGATTGTGACGAGATATAAACCTAAAATTCAAACTTGCTTATTTCGTGGGGAACAACATCTTGGATATATAGGTAACCCCTGAAATCTCGTTTGAAAGGTCCCTTATTCTGAGATACTAGGTCTTTATGCTCAGTGATATCTGGGGTATTATCCCGGGACTTCTGATTTTGCGGAAGCAATGGCCTAGTCCCCGGAGAATACTTTCTGCTTGCTTGAAATATAGCACCACCCTCAGCTAAAAAATGATGAAACATTGAATAATGCTAATCATGGCTGTTGTAATTCAAAAGATCCTCTAAAGGGGACACACCTAAAAGTCAACTAGGCTCTCTGCTAAACGGAAGTTCTGACCTGAGCTATCACGGTTGCATAATTTATTCCCCTTACAGATATCATCTGTGGTATACTCACCTGTAAGACTGAATATTGGGATCTGGATACGGGAGTATATTCAAGTAGTGGGACACACGGATAAGTTTAAGTGCTTAAATCATTAACATCGTATCTCGGATCAATTGAACTTTGTGTGAAAATTTAAGTGGACAAATATACTGACAATCTAGGTGAATTGTTTAGAACTTAATATGAAATGAAGCTTAACGGTGTTGATGACTTGTCTCAAAAACTGATATGATCCTCTTACACGAACTCACAAAAATATTGTTTGTAAATATTTCTTTACTGCATTTCTTTACATTAAAAAATCCAAAAAGATTTTCAGTGTGTTTTAGCATAAATTTTGAAAAATCCAAAAAGATTTTCGGTAACTGATGTTGGAAAGCTGATTTTCAAAGTTTCAAGTGCTGAACATGATGACATTGATGTGAGGGGGAGTCTGTTGGTGCACACATCTGTCGTCTTCGTCTTGTATCGAGTCTCGGGTTCGGTGCGGTTCTAAACAAGCATGATGTCATCATCAAGGATGATGACATCACATTAATGACATCATCATTGCATCTTATCACAAAAGGACAAAAGTGAAATACATTAAGTTGAAACAGATTGCACGTTGTTGGATGATTTCGCTTCAAGACAAAGTTAAAACTGTCAATTTCGCTTGAAGATATTCATGTAGATTTCGCTTGAATGGTTTCAAGCGAAATCATGTCCATTATATATAGGGTTGTAGGCTTTTCATTTGTAACAGTTTTTCTCAGAGCTATACCGAAGTGCTGCCGGTTTTTCTTCTGAATGTAAAGGTTGTCAAATTAATATACAAGAAGATTAAAGTGTATCTCAAGCTGTTTCATTGTCCGTTTCTTAGTTTCCGCCTCTGAAATGGACTAGAACTCTTCCAAACGACTCGTTTAGGTCGGAATCCGATCCTACAATTGGTATCAGAGCCAGTGAAGAAGAGTTCTTGTTGATTCAGCCGTAAAATCTGTTTCTACACCTTTCTTTTTCGAAAAACAAAACATTTTACGGATAAAATCGGCTGAATTTCTTATATGTTGTGCGTAAACATGTTTTAATCAATCCTTGAAAGTTTCAAGTTAAAATTCAATCTAATACTTGTAATTTTTCTGTGATTTCGCTTCAATTGTTCGAACAAAAGATGACATCAGCAACTGTTTTAGACTAGATTTCGCTTGAAAAAAAACGAGAGTTTGAAGCGAAATTGAGGATTTCGCTTGAAAACAGTAGCTTGTTTAAAATACGTTTGGATTTCGCTTGAAGTACGTTGACTGTGACATTTCGAGTTGTGTGAAAACATAAAACAAAATCATGTGATAAGATTGAACGGTCAAATTAGAATTAAAAAGTACTTTGTGATACATAAATCGAGGTAGTCATCATGTGGTATGTGTCAGTTTAGCATGTGTTGTTGTTTGCATGAGGATGTATCGGTTGTTCAGATTGTCATGTGATTATTCATCATTAAATGAGAATGTCGGTTGTATGTGATATTAGTTAATTGACATATGAACTGTTAAAAGGTGATAGTTAGGTCAAATCATATTCTCTTGACTATTGAAATTGTCGGCCACTCTTGCATTAATATAATCACTTAGTTTTCATGAAATTAGAGATGTGTGATTTGATTGATTGACAATTCAAGGATTCATGTGAGTGTGTGATTGACTTTATATATCAGTTGGCTTAATAGAAATTGTATGATGTGCATATGAAAAATTGAGTTTATCGGAATGTGTTAAAGTTGTCGACCACTATCAGATATTAGTAAATTGTTTGGTTCAATTAAAAACAAATTTGGTAATAGACGTTGTCAGCCACGAGATTTAGAAAACAATTCATGTGAACTTCTGAAGTCATCATTGATGTAATAGTTTTAAATGTTGTTGTCAGTTCACTAAAGTGTATAGGCCCAATGATATTGTTTCACATTTAAAATTGTCGTTTTGTGTGGAATTAGTTCAAGAAAGTTACTTTGAATATTGATATTATTGATTCATGTGTTGTGTTGTTTGAAGTACATGTATACGTATTTAAAAAAAAAAAAACAAGTGACTTTTCATCGCTTCATTGGAAATCTTAAAAGCTCAAATTGTTTATCAGTTGTTAGTTGTCATTAATCAGGTCACAAGGTTTGGAGCACTGTTTGATCAGTACGTTTGTCAGTCAAGTTGCACAGTGTGTACTCAGGTTGCGTGGTTTGAGTCGTGGTTTCTGTCAGTCCGTACGGTTTGGAGTTCAAAAGTTTCAAAGAGTCAAGTCACTTGAATTCGATTCTGGTCCTAGAAGTTCGCATAGTTGGTCAACATTTCAGTCCGCACAGAAATTCACCAGTTCGAGTATCAGTCTTATTCTGCTAATTGATAAGAGTTTAAACTGATTGTATTTTGTTTGTGTTGTAAAGGTATTTGTTGGTTTCTACAAGAGATTCAAGTTGCTATAAAAAATGGATTCTGAGTTCTACAACGCGTTTGCTACACCCTCGACTACTCCAGCTTCAATTGCTCAAAACATGAATGCAGAAAATGAAACCGGAACAATGCAAAAACCCCCGAAGCTTATGGGAATTGAAGATTACCACGGGTGGAAGAAACGGTTTGAGAATTGGGTTCAGGCGAATCATCTAAAAGCCTGGGAGAGCATTGAAACTGAGTATGAGAGACCAAAGAATACAACGGGAGCTGATAAAATCATATCTGAATTTACTGAACAAGAGAGGGAAAGTTATAGAGGAGAGAAAATGATGATCAATTTGCTACAACAAGCGATAAAAGAAGATATATTTGTGTTGCTTCAGCATGATGAAAACGCTTATTCTATTTGGGAAGCACTTGAAAAGAAATTTGAGGGAAGCACTGAAATGTTACAGAGTAAAGCAGCTTTGTTGAAAAAGGAGTTTGAACTGTTTACGTGCATGCCTGGTGAAACAACAAAGAGTCTTATTGAAAGATATTGTCATCTTGTACGTACCATGTCACAGTTGAAGATTAAGAAAAATGCAGCAGAATGGGTTGAAAAGCTTGCTGATGCTTTACCGCAACAGGAATGGGGTACATATATGATGATATTGAAAAATTCAGGACAGTATAAAAAGTTATCGATTGCACAGTTTATAGAAAAGTTGGAGGCACAGGATCTGGAGCAGCAGAAAATTGCTAGAATGAACA
Source organism: Helianthus tuberosus (assembly GCA_030545235.1). NCBI lineage: Eukaryota > Viridiplantae > Streptophyta > Magnoliopsida > Asterales > Asteraceae > Helianthus > Helianthus tuberosus. The sequence continues at coordinate 14,973 of JARYGA010007998.1, read as the reverse complement.
GTTCTACTCATCAACAAGATATCAAATTGTATTATAAAGGAAATGTTCAAACTGCTGAAGCAAGTCCAAAGATACAAACTGCATTTAGTGCTGGAAATCAATCTACACCAAGCAGTCAAGGATCAGTCAACACTAGTGGGTTTTCAACGGTGAATCCTCCAAGTGTTCAAAGTTCATCTACTGGAAATGGTCATCTACTTCAGTGCAATGTAGCTCTACATCTTCAAAATGGTCAAAATTATTCTGAAGAAGTTGTAAAGCATCATATGGGATTATTGGTCACTGCATTAGAGTCTTATGAAGGATTGATTGCCGGAAAAATTGGTAATCCGATGCTGACAAAGGAAGATTATGACCAAATTGATGCAGAGGAGCTAGAACTGATGGATATTAAATGGGCTTTAGCTAGTGTTTTGAGGAGAGCAGAAAAATTTAGATTGGTTACAGGAAGAACTGATTTCTTGGATGCAAATCTTTCTAATCTTGGATTTGATAAATCTAAAGTTGTTTGTTTTCGTTGCAGGGAGAAAGGCCACTTTAAAGAGAGTTACATCATCCGAGGAGGAGATTAGTTGAAGAAAGTTAGAGTGAAGGAAGATCAAAGACTAATAAAGACTGAAGATTGAGAAGACTCGACACTTAAGACTCGTCAACATCTGAGGGGGAGTCTGTTGGTGCACACATCTGTCGTCTTCGTCTTAGTATCGAGTCTCGGTTCGGTGCAGAGCTAATCAAGACATGATGTCATGATGACATCATCTAGATGACATCATCAATGACATCATATCACAAGTACACGTGAAGATTCAAATTATGCATGAAATCAGATTGAAAGTTTCGCTTCAAGACAAATTTCAAAGTCAAAATGAAGATTTCGCTTCAAAGAAATTTGTGGAGGATTTCGCTTGAAGACATCCAAGCGAAATCATATTTCTATAAATAGGCTACTTGACTTTTCATTTGTAACAGTTTTTCTCAGAGCTATACCGAAGTGCTGCCGGTTTTTCTTCTGAATGTAAAGGTTGTCAAATTAATATACAAGAAGATTAAAGTGTATCTCAAGCTGTTTCATTGTCCGTTTCTTAGTTTCCGCCTCTGAAATGGACTAGAACTCTTCTTCACTGGCTCTGATACCAATTGTAGGATCGGATTCCGACCTAAACGAGTCGTTTGGAAGAGTTCTAGTCCATTTCAGAGGCGGAAACTAAGAAACGGACAATGAAACAGCTTGAGATACACTTTAATCTTCTTGTATATTAATTTGACAACCTTTACATTCAGAAGAAAAACCGGCAGCACTTCGGTATAGCTCTGAGAAAAACTGTTATAAATGAAAAGTCAGGTAGCCTATTTATAGAAATATGATTTCGCTTGGAAGTCTTCAAGCGAAATCCTCCACAAATTTCTTTGAAGCGAAATCTTCATTTTGACTTTGAAATTTGTCTTGAAGCGAAACTTTCAATCTGATTTCATGCATAATTTGAATCTTCACGTGTACTTGTGATATGATGTCATTGATGATGTCATCTAGATGATGTCATCTAGATGATGTCATCATGACATCATGTCTTGATTAGCTCTGCACCGAACCGAGACTCGATACTAAGACGAAGACGACAGATGTGTGCACCAACACATTGTGTCCAATGGTTAAACATGCTTAATCTTTGTCTATAAGTAACTTGTTAATACACCTAAGTTCATTTGTCACTCAACACAAAAACAAGAACTCTTCTCTCTTGCCCTCTCTATTCTCGGCCGAACATCCCCTTGCCATCCATCATATTTTCGGTTCTTGTTCAAGCCATTCCAAGGTTATACAAACATCAAGGGTCTCACATTAGGAGTCTTGGTGCACTCGGAGCGCGAAGGACCACTTTCTTTGGCTTTTATCCACTCGTTTTTCGCCAAGAATCTTCCCTAGCCTTGAGCTAGAGGTATATTGTTTACAACTCATTTTTGAACTAATCTAAAGTGGTTAAAAGGAATTATGTCGGTTAAATCTCGTTAAAATGCAAGATGATGCACAAAAGTTTTCTAAACATACTTAAAATGGTGGTTAATAGCATATGGAATGTGTAAAAGTTGTAGTATTTGAAATATGTGCTTATTTAGACCCGATCTATGATGTGGTAGCTTGGATCACCATTTAACCCGGTTTAGTAAGATCATGGATCTTAACATAAGCTCGTTTTTGAATAATACAAGGGTTAAAAGGTGAAACTCTACCACACACGAAGCATGAACTTGTGTAAAAGTGTTTTATTGGTGTAAAAGTGATTTAACTTGTACAAAGGTGTTTAAAACTAGTAGATCTACGTATCTACGCCCGGTATTTTCAAAGGACCACATATCAAGGGAACCATGTATTTTGAAATATGGATCTTACAATAATAAGCATATTTTATAAACCACAAGTGTGTAAACACTTGTGAAATGAAAAGATCCGACAAAGAACTAGTTTGTCAAAAGTTACTAGAAGTTGTAAAGATGGATTTTCTCTAAAAACGAGGTTTTTACGAAATCGGATTATTTACACAAAAGATCCAGTAAAAGTAAAGAGATTTACTACATATTTTAGACAAACCACAAATTCGTACATTTTTGCGATTATGTCTATCCTTGACTAGTTAGAATGTTGGAAAGTTGTTTGATAATGTTGAGAACATTGATTGATTTATTTGTTAAAAGAAAATGATACGCTTGAAAGCGTGGCCACCTCCAGTTACAGAGGAAACTCTGGCGAAATTTTTCTAAATACCTAACACTTAGAAATATTTGCACAACAAGTGTTAGAATTATTTTTGACATGTTTTCAAAATATAAATTTCGCCATGACTTTATTTACTAATATTCGGAGGTGGGATTTTCACAAAAATTAACGTGATAAATATATATATTGTCACAGCACTGTTTATGATTATTTTGTGAAAATACATAAATATTGTTTTTAGAGTAAAAATAATATTTACAAACGTTAACGAATCCAAAATAATACAAACGCTTTCACATGAATATATAAGTTACACCGGTAATTATATTACCACTCGATTATTAAAACGTAACTTACGCACATATATGGTATCCCCCATCCTTGGGAAGGAGTATAACTACCAAGTATAAACAGAACATGAACACGAAATAGTTGTCTAACTATTTCCCAAAAACTTAAACTATAAAGCTAAGGCACGACCGTCCGTCTAATAGAATTAGCACTTGTAGGTCGTCGCACAGCTTTCTGATTTGGAGATACTTGGTAGAGACGCTTCACTGTGAGTTCATGTCCCCCTTTTCTCTAACTGTTTTCAGTTTTCTTAACTGCGGGGGTGAAATACATGTTACTTTGTTTACAAGTACTTTATATACGGTATGGTTAGCGTAAGGAGGTGTTTTATTCCGATCATGTGAGTGGGTAGGAGCAATATGAGGCCATTAGTCCTCATGTCGGGACCGAGGGACAGGAGCGGTAGATCTATCTGGGTGTAGCGAGCCCAGCCCCAGGCCAAACTAGAAACGGTCCTTGGGGTGACTTTGTCCACATACAAATGCCGTGGCGAAATCTGCTAGGTTTGAGTCTCCCTATTTGCACTTCACATATATCAGTGGCCTTGCAAACCATTGGTGATCACAAGTCCCCTTATTGGCTACATACCACGATTATTTCTATACTCACAAGTGTTTTACATACTCACTTACACATGAACTCGCTCAACATTATTGTTGATTTTTCAACTTACATGTATTTCAGGAAATTAACGAGATCTGGCACGGTATGGCATGTTTTCCGCTGCACTAGTTTTCCGAGGTCATCCGGGGTTTAGGGGATGTGTCTCTTTCCTGGACAAGACACAATCCTTAAACCATGTCTATGTTATGTTTCAAGTTTGTAATGTCTGTTGAACAAGGTTATGGTTGTTAGGGTATGTTCCCGTTAAAACAATGGTACTGTATTTGGTTTTCAAAACTTAATGGATGATCTTGCATGTTTTTAATTCATATAGCTTGGTTATGATTAAGCTATGGTATTAAGAAGTCACACCAAATTAACCACGCTTCCGCAAAGCCAGGGTGTGACAGCTTGGTATCAGAGCTCTGATCATAGCGAACTAGGATTCTTTCTCGAGTCTAGACTATGATCACTAGGGCTCTCACGAAAACATTTTACTGCATACCACTTAAGTCCAGATCCACAACTTTTTACAAACAAATGTTGAGCACATTTTATTCATTATTATAGGCTTAGTCTGAGAGGCTGAGGCTCGGTCTGAGAGATCGAGGTAGTTGGTTAGTGAGACTAGGAGAAGTGGCTAGTGAGACTAGGAGAATGATTTGAATGTTTACGTGGTGACTACATGTTTATATGACTATATGACTGATTATTATACGTATATGTGTTTGTGTTACAAACGTCATGCTTTCATCAAGTACTAGAAAGGTGGACACTACGAATCCCATGGCCATAGTGTCAGACGACATAGTTTCATCGAAGCACAAGGTGTACATTTCCGATACTACCGGCACAGACAATGACGACTTTCAGCCCTTTTGCGCTGCCTAAAGTCGTAGCAGAGCCTACTGATGGCCATCTTGTTGGGAACTTGCCACTCGCGGTGATCCCTGCTCCTGTGCCCCTTGCCGCTTATCTCGTTGTTGATATGCCCCGACGTTGTCTCTGAAGACGATGTCGAACTATTAAGAGGAGGACCCACTTGAGGGCAAGGCCCTATTACTGCTGGTATTAGACTACTGCATGCGGACGCTCCTGTAGGGGAAACTCATGTCCATTCCCCTATCCCAGACTCATTTGAGTTTCTAACATCCGCATCTTCGCACACACAGGGAATGCAGCACCACTTACACGACGCCGACCCTGATATGGCATCATCAGCTGCACCGGATCCCACACACAGATTTGAGTTTGATCGCGATAATGAGGACAATTCTGTTTTTCCGCCTGGTGTTGATCCAGACCATGACATTGAGTTCATGCACTTAGACCAGCCCTTGGGGGATCCTGTAGCCCTGTCGACCCCTGTGTTTGTTGATCCAGCTGATTTTGAGATGGAGTTTTTGATTCGGAGCTAGCCGTGGCCCCTGAGCCAGGCGTTGCTCCTGACCCCGCATTGGAACATGACCCAGTTCATGCCGATGCACCTGCTGTTGCTCCTTGATTGATCATCTGCTTGGATGAGAGAAAATTTTGGGGTAACTGTGCAAGACAATTTATTATTACGGGGGCCCACGTAATAACGATTTGTAGTGCACAGGAATCCTGGTGGACTCTGCAGGTCAAGCTAATGATAACCAATGCAGCAGGAAATAACTTAAACACGAATGACCCAGGGCGATGCAACCTCGAGTTCATTCTATCACGAGCCACAAGCCAAATTGGCAGGCCTATGTGTAGGCTCAGAAATTTACTCCCCCACTCATACAGTGAGTATATTTGCGTGTGAAATTGGGTGATTACATGATGGCTTATGTTGCTATATACACCTCATAGACAATTGAAACGTTGTCTAACCCGCTTCACACCACTTCGACAAAAGGGAATGTCACCTAGACATGACACAAACACCAGTACGTTGCCAAGGACAGAAGCCGAGCTGCAAGAACGCATCTCACCGATAAATGCACGACATGAAGCCCTCCGCTCTAAGTACAACGATGGCGTTACTGGAAATAACCATCCAACTGGCTGCACCTATAAACAGTTCCTGAACTGCAAGCCTTTGAACTTCGATAAAACAGGAGGCACCGTTGCATTTGTTCGTCGGTCCGAAAAGACCGACTCCATTCTAAGGATGAGTAACTGATCGCCCCAACAGAGTGTTACCTACATCTCAGGGATATTTCTAGATGGCACACTCTCTTAATGGAACCTCCAGGTTCAGACCCTTGGCACAGACGCTGCTTATACACTGAGCTGGGACGAGCTCAAGGAAACGATTGAGAAGAAATGTTGTTTTAGGACTGAAATTCAGAAGCTTGACGTGGAGTCCTGGAATTTGAGAATGGACGAACCAGAGGCCCCTGAACATGTCCAGCGATTGCACGACTTGTCTAGGGTCGTCCCCTACTAAGTCATTGGTGTTGTATGATATAGTGGTGTACTTGTAAGCTTTACTTTGTGGTCTCGAATTGTGGCAATACAATCGCAGTATTCTCATCACTTGTGATGATTCAATCTATTGTTTATGTCCTATAACATAAGATGTTATGTGATTGATTTGTTGATAGCATGAGATGTTATGTGTTGGTATTGTTGAATGCATACGTACGCTTCACTTGCTATGACCTAACCTATGTGAAACATCTTTTAGAAGATGCCGCCAAGACGCGAAATGCACATGCCCACCTCTGAGGCAGAACTTAAAGAAATAATTGCTGCAGCTATAGCACAGCACGAGGCCCTACGCTCCGAACCTATCAGAGGTACCTCAGAAAATAACGGTTGTTCCTACTGGCACTTCCTCAACTACAAGCCTCCGAAGTTCGACGGCACTGGGGGTGCCATAACTTTTGTAAAATGGATTGAAAGTATGGATTCCATCTTTCGAACGAGTGGCTGTACGCCCGAACAACAAGTCCCATACGTTTCTGAGTTGTTTCAAGATGGAGCTCGATTATGGTGGAATCTTCAGGTTCGAATAATGGGCCTAACTACAGCATACGCGTTAACTTGGGATGAGTTGAAAAGAATGATGCATAAGAAGTATTGCCCCCAAACGGAAACCCAGAAGTGGGAAGATGAATTTCGGAGCCTAATGATGGAAGGTCCGAAGGTGTTGGAGTACGTGCAACGACTTCATGATCTGTCACGAATTGTTCCGTACCTGGTAAAACCAGAACTGAAGAAATTGGAACAATTCATTTGGGAACTGGCGCCTCAAGTCTTGAGCTTGATGACAGCATCTACGCCACCAACAACTATTGTTGCAAGTAAGATGGGTTTGGCACTCGCTACGGAAGCAATTAGACTAGAGAAACTTGCAAACCCTGACAAGGAAACTCAGGTAGAGTCGTCTGGAAAGAACAAAAAGAAGCTTACCGAAGATACCCAAACGAATAATGATGAACAAAGATCTATTCGAGGTTGTTTTGACTGCGGGGACAAAGGGCATTTCAAGAAAGATTGCCCTAACAACAAACAGGCCAATGATAAGATTTACTTAGAAACTAAACCAAGATGTGCTGGGTGCAAGTATCACCATGATTGTGAATGTCAGAAGCCTAGGAACGGGAGGAGAGGACACGACAAAGGAGGTTGTGGGATGAAGAGTCCCATACAAGGAGAAAACAGTAACAACGCTCTAGGTGGAAATGGGAAAGGAAATGGCCGAATGCTAGGATGCTTCCATTGTAGGGACGTTGGACATTTTAAGAGGGAATGCCCGAAGTTGAAACAAGACCGTGAAAGAAGATCCAACATCGGAGCTTGTGAGGCATGCCAGGATCCAGGTGTGATTTCTGGTACGTTCTCTAACAACCAAAACTTTTGCATCTATTTTGTTTGATGCTGGTGCCGATTATAGCTTCGTGCCATTAGAATTTAAGAATATGCTTGGGTTAGCCGCTAATAAATTAGATATTCCCTACTCGATCGAATTAGCCAATGGGAAGTTAGTAGAAGCCAATGAAGTTATCAGAGGTTATGTGATTGAATTGGGAGAACGTGAGTTCACTCTAGATCTACTACCAGTCCAGTTGGGAAGCTTCGACGTGGTAGTAGGGATGGATTGGTTATCAAGCAACAAAGCTGAGATAGTTTGTCACGAAAAGGTTGTTCGTATCCCAACCAATGATGATGAGACCATTGTTGTTCATGGAGAAAAGCGTGAGACGCCGTTGAGGATTATCAGCTGCTTGAAAGCAAGGAAGTGTTTGCAGAAAGGATGTGTTGCCTTCCTGGCACACATTGTGGATAAGAAGGCTGTGGAGCCAAGAATTGAAGACATCCCTGTAGTAAGGGAGTATCCAGAAGTCTTCCCAGAAGACTTGCCTGGACTGCCACCTCAGAGGCAAGTAGAGTTTCGCATCGACTTAGTTCCGGGCGCCGCGCCTGTGGCTAAGGCACCTTATAGACTTGCACCGTCTGAGATGCAAGAACTGTCGACCCAACTCCAAGAGTTGTTAGACAAGGGTTTTATCCGACCAAGCTTTTCGCCTTGGGGAGCTCCGGTCCTGTTTGTCAAAAAGAAGGACGGTAGTTTTCGTATGTGCATCGACTACCGGGAGCTGAACAAGCTGACGATCAAGAATAGGTATCCTCTGCCAAGAATCGACGATCTGTTTGACCAACTGCAAGGCTCAAGCTTTTACTCTAAGATCGATCTTCGATCTGGATACCACCAGTTGAGGATTCAAGAAGAAAGTATCCCAAAAACAGCCTTCAGAACTCGTTATGGACACTACGAGTTCCTCGTTATGCCGTTTGGTTTGACGAACGCACCTGCGGTATTCATGGATCTAATGAATAGAGTTTGCAAGCCGTACTTAGACAAGTTCGTGATTGTGTTTATCGACGACATCTTGATTTATTCAAGAACAAAGGCCGAGCACGAGCAGCATCTTAGAACCATTTTGGAACTGCTAAAGAAGGAACAACTGTACGCCAAATTCTCCAAGTGCGAGTTTTGGCTACGTGAAGTCCAATTCCTTGGGCACGTGGTAAATGGAGACGGAATCCACGTGGATCCAACAAAGATCGAGGCGATCAAGGATTGGGAAACGCCAAAGACGCCAACCGAGATTCGGCAATTCTTGGGTTTGGCTGGCTACTATCGAAGGTTCATCGAGGATTTTTCAAAGATCGCTCAACCATTGACGCTACTCACGCAGAAAGATAAGACGTTTGATTGGGGAATCAAACGGGATGAAGCATTTCAGGTACTGAAGGATAAGCTTTACAATGCGCCTATCTTAGCTCTACCAGAAGGTACAGATGATTTTGTGGTATACTGCGACGCATCGCGCCAAGGATTGGGTTGCGTGTTGATGCAACGCCAGAAGGTTATTGCTTACGCATCGCGTCAATTGAAAGTGCACGAAAAGAACTATACCACACATGATTTGGAACTTGGCGCAGTGGTATTTGCCTTAAAGATCTGGAGACACTACCTGTATGGTACGAAATGTACAATCTTCACAGATCACAAGAGCCTACAACATATATTCAACCAGAAGGAGTTGAATATGAGGCAAAGACGATGGGTTGAGTTGCTAAACGACTACGACTGCGAGATAAAGTATCACCCAGGGAAGGCGAATGTAGTCGCCGATGCCCTAAGTCGTAAAGAGAGAATCAAGCCCATAAGGGTTAGGGCTTTGGAAATGATCATACGAACCGATCTTTCCTTACGCATTCGTGCAGCACAAAAGGAAGCTCTCAAGGAAAGGAATCTTGAAGAGGAATATCTCCGTGGGATGGAGAAGCTTTTGGTACCAAACGAGGAAGGAACATTATGTTTTGAGAAAAGGATTTGGGTTCCTCTGTTTGGTGATTTAAGGAAGGTTATTTTCGAAGAAGCTCACAAATCACGGTACTCTATCCATCCTGGAGCGGATAAGATGTACCAAGATCTCAAAGATTACTATTGGTGGCCTAGGATGAAAGGCGAGGTTGCTGTCTATGTGAGCAAATGTTTAACTTGCGCGAAGGTTAAGGCGGAATACCAGAAGCCCTCGGGGCTGCTGCAACAACCTGAGATTCCCAAGTGGAAATGGGAACAAATCTCAATGGATTTTGTTACAAAATTTCCAAGAACGCCAAGAGGCCATGATATGATTTGGGTGATAGTTGACCGCCTAACAAAATCCGCACACTTTCTGCCAATCAAAGAGAAAGACAGTACTAGTAAACTTGCGGAAATTTACATGAGAGAGATCGTCGCACGTCATGGAGTGCCTCTCTCGATCATCTCTGATAGAGACGGAAGGTTTGTGTCAAGGATATGGCAATCCTTCCAAGAAGCCTTCGGCTCACAGTTGAATCTGAGCACTGCGTTTCATCCGCAAACTGACGGCCAGAGCGAGCGAACGATACAGACTTTGGAGGACATGCTGAGAGCATGTGTTATGGATTTGGGCGGTAGCTGGGATAAACATTTACCTATGGTTGAATTCTCATACAACAACAGCTACCACACCAGTATTGGTGTCGCGCCATTTGAAGCCCTTTACGGACGCAAGTGCCGATTACCCCTATGTTGGTCTGACGCGGGTGATAGGCAGCTTGCTGGTCCCGAGATCGTCCAAGAGACGACAGACAAGATCGCGCAAATTCTTAAACGCATCGAAGCAGCTCGCCACAGACAAAAGGCCTATGCGGATCCAAACCGGAAACATGTGGATTTTCAAGTTGGAGAGATGGTATAATTGAAAGTTTCACCCTGGAAGGGGGTGGCACGCTTTGGAAAGCGTGGGAAGTTAAATCCACGCTACATTGGTCCTTTCAGAATTCTGGAAAAAATAGGACAAGTAGCATACAAGTTGGACCTACCTGCTGAACTGAATGGCATTCACAATACATTTCATGTATCCAATCTAAAGAAAAGTCCAACTCAAGTTGACGTTGCCATTCCCATCGACGAGATTCATATTGACGACACGCTCCACTTCGTTGAAGAACCTGTCGAGGTCACAGATTGGAAAGTTAACAAGACCCGCCGGAGTAGTGTCAAACTCGTCAAAGTGCGTTGGAATGCCAGACATGGTCCTGAGTTCACCTGGGAGCGTGAGGACCGGATGAAAGAGAAATACCCCCACCTTTTTCCTAAGAACCCTGCTTCTACAAGCAGAACTTAAATTTCGGGACGAAATTTATTTAACGGGGGGAGAATGTGACAACCCGCACTAAACCAGGTATCCGTACGACTTAATTAATGATTAATTACTGCTTAATTACTGTGCTTGCTTGAACTAGCTGATGAACTGCTACTTAAATACTGATACATGTACTTACTTGCATCATACTTGCTTGCTGTCACTACATTATTTACATACGGCACCTTAGTGACAAACATGATGCACAAAAAGCACAGTAGCACGATACACGGATAACCTACTGAACATGCTGATAAAGCCAGCATCAGGCAAACACTGCCTCTAAGGCCTATAAGAGCCTAAGATATTTTGCTACACCAATAGTGAGTGTAGGATACAAGGGTTGTAGAACTGCGTCTCTAGGAATAAGATACACTGATTGGATGTGCCTAAAACGTACTTTAAGTACAAAACACAGCACTTTAATAAATAATCCAGCTTCTAGCTGACTAGTAAAGTGCCAAAACATGGGGAAAATACTACTAGACACTTTCCAAAGTGTCGGAAACAAGATGTGTCACTAAAAATAACAATAACGACACTTTAAAGCTTTGTTAACGCTTTAACGGATTACTATCCAACCGAACAACCGGACTTTACCCGGAACATGAAAATATTATTATTTTCACTATCTATCTTTTTCTGAGCCAGTTAGGGTCCCTGATTACCCTAACACCCGCCATAACACATAACATACAAGTAACGGGGTTAAACACTTAACACTTAACTAACTTAACTTGGTTACCCTAACCACCTAGTTGAGATCGAACTAAAGACCCCCCCTCTTGACCGAATTCGGTCCCCTAGGGGACATAAATGGTACTACAAGATCTCCTAATCTTGGATGCTAAATATCAAGGGGACATTGTGTCCAATGATTAAACATGCTTAATCTTTGTCTATAAGTAACTTGTTAATACACCTAAGTTCATTTGTCACTCAACACAAAAACAAGAACTCTTCTCTCTTGCCCTCTCTATTCTCGGCCGAACATCCCCTTGCCATCCATCATATTTTCGGTTCTTGTTCAAGCCATTCCAAGGTTATACAAACATCAAGGGTCTCACATTAGGAGTCTTGGTGCACTCGGAGCGCGAAGGACCACTTTCTTTGGCTTTTATCCACTCGTTTTTCGCCAAGAATCTTCCCTAGCCTTGAGCTAGAGGTATATTGTTTACAACTCATTTTTGAACTAATCTAAAGTGGTTAAAAGGAATTATGTCAGTTAAATCTCGTTAAAATGCAAGATGATGCACAAAAGTTTTCTAAACATACTTAAAATGGTGGTTAATAGCATATGGAATGTGTAAAAGTTGTAGTATTTGAAATATGTGCTTATTTAGACCTGATCTATGATGTGGTAGCTCGGATCACCATTTAACCCGGTTTAGTAAGATCATGGATCTTAACATAAGCTCGTTTTTGAATAATACAAGGGTTAAAAGGTGAAACTCTACCACACACGAAGCATGAACTTGTGTAAAAGTGTTTTATTGGTGTAAAAGTGATTTAACTTGTACAAAGGTGTTTAAAACTAGTAGATCTACGTATCTACGCCCGGTATTTTCAAAGGACCACATATCAAGGGAACCATGTATTTTGAAATATGGATCTTACAATAATAAGCATATTTTATAAACCACAAGTGTGTAAACACTTGTGAAATGAAAAGATCCGACAAAGAACTAGTTTGTCAAAAGTTACTAGAAGTTGTAAAGATGGATTTTCTCTAAAAACGAGGTTTTTACGAAATCGGATTATTTACACAAAAGATCCAGTAAAAGTAAAGAGATTTACTACATATTTTAGACAAACCACAAATTCGTACATTTTTGCGATTATGTCTATCCTTGACTAGTTAGAATGTTGGAAAGTTGTTTGATAATGTTGAGAACATTGATTGATTTATTTGTTAAAAGAAAATGATACGCTTGAAAGCGTGGCCACCTCCAGTTACAGAGGAAACTCTGGCGAAATTTTTCTAAATACCTAACACTTAGAAATATTTGCACAACAAGTGTTAGAATTATTTTTGACATGTTTTCAAAATATAAATTTCGCCATGACTTTATTTACTAATATTCGGAGGTGGGATTTTCACAAAAATTAACGTGATAAATATATATATTGTCACAGCACTGTTTATGATTATTTTGTGAAAATACATAAATATTGTTTTTAGAGTAAAAATAATATTTACAAACGTTAACGAATCCAAAATAATACAAACGCTTTCACATGAATATATAAGTTACACCGGTAATTATATTACCACTCGATTATTAAAACGTAACTTACGCACATATATGGTATCCCCCATCCTTGGGAAGGAGTATAACTACCAAGTATAAACAGAACATGAACACGAAATAGTTGTCTAACTATTTCCCAAAAACTTAAACTATAAAGCTAAGGCACGACCGTCCGTCTAATAGAATTAGCACTTGTAGGTCGTCGCACAGCTTTCTGATTTGGAGATACTTGGTAGAGACGCTTCACTGTGAGTTCATGTCCCCCTTTTCTCTAACTGTTTTCAGTTTTCTTAACTGCGGGGGTGAAATACATGTTACTTTGTTTACAAGTACTTTATATACGGTATGGTTAGCGTAAGGAGGTGTTTTATTCCGATCATGTGAGTGGGTAGGAGCAATATGAGGCCATTAGTCCTCATGTCGGGACCGAGGGACAGGAGCGGTAGATCTATCTGGGTGTAGCGAGCCCAGCCCCAGGCCAAACTAGAAACGGTCCTTGGGGTGACTTTGTCCACATACAAATGCCGTGGCGAAATCTGCTAGGTTTGAGTCTCCCTATTTGCACTTCACATATATCAGTGGCCTTGCAAACCATTGGTGATCACAAGTCCCCTTATTGGCTACATACCACGATTATTTCTATACTCACAAGTGTTTTACATACTCACTTACACATGAACTCGCTCAACATTATTGTTGATTTTTCAACTTACATGTATTTCAGGAAATTAACGAGATCTGGCACGGTATGGCATGTTTTCCGCTGCACTAGTTTTCCGAGGTCATCCGGGGTTTAGGGGATGTGTCTCTTTCCTGGACAAGACACAATCCTTAAACCATGTCTATGTTATGTTTCAAGTTTGTAATGTCTGTTGAACAAGGTTATGGTTGTTAGGGTATGTTCCCGTTAAAACAATGGTACTGTATTTGGTTTTCAAAACTTAATGGATGATCTTGCATGTTTTTAATTCATATAGCTTGGTTATGATTAAGCTATGGTATTAAGAAGTCACACCAAATTAACCACGCTTCCACAAAGCCAGGGTGTGACATAATTCCCGGGCGTCATCCACCGAAATGCAATTTAAACCTAAACCCCGGACGAGAGGCCTGTTAACCCGTTCCTCACTGAACAGCTTCCTGAAAAAAGAGAGGGTTTCTTTTTTTATCTTTTTTGGATCTTGAGTCCAAATACCTTCTACGAACAAGCCATGAATTCGGTTCGAGGCCTTCCTTCTATTAATTGTACCGTGAAAAAATGTTGTGTTGTCATCTCCATCAATCGCCCAACGAATCCTAGATCTCTGTTTTAAATCTTTAGCTTTGTTATCACTTATCACCCCCAAACCTTTTTTGCATTCAGTCTTGATCCATTCTTCTTCATCGTTAAGATTCCTGGACTCTAAAATTTGATCCATTTTTTCCAACTCCTCCCTAAGGGTCGCCTCCTCTTTAGATTCCTTTTCTATCATTTCATTCCTCCATTCCTTTATTCTATATCTTATGAATTTTAACTTTTTCATCAATCTGACATCAGGCAAGCTATCTGTCATCTCGAAGTCGGCATTAGCTTTCACCACCACTTCTTCGAATCCATCTTTATCCAGCCAAGAGTTGAATATTCTGGACGGTTTCCTCCCAAAGTTAGTATTGACAGTAGAAAGGAGAAGGGGATTATGGTCCGACAGTTCTCGCGGAAGAGCTCTAAGACATGCTTCAGGCCAGTCGTTGAAAAAATCGTTGCAAACTAAGAACCTGTCAATTTTGCTGAGTTTTGATCCGTTTTCCCCCAAATAAGTGTACTTGCTACCTTTCATGCTATATTCCGAAAAGCCAATCTCTTCGATAAACTCATTAAACTCTCTAGAGCTAACCGCATTGAACTTAGAGTTTTTTC